>RJWH01003422.1:0-156529 GCA_004363575.1 Solenodon paradoxus | reverse complement strand
GGGAAAAAAAAAAATCAGAGAACAGAAAGATTATAATTTAGTAATGACCTGAATACCCATGAGTTCGGCAATTAAATCATATCCTGTGGGACAAGTATTTGTTTTTTCTTCAAAGGTTCTGTTTTTTTAACTCAATTAGTGTTATATTTTAGGAGAATATAACTGTTAATTTGCTTACAGAGAAGCATATAACTGATAATATATGTTAATATTCTCTAAATATTAAGATATAATATAATAGTATATGTTAATATGCCTTAGATCTTCTGCAGGTAATCAAAATTCTATATTTAATTTTGAGATAAGACTTAAGAGAACAGAATCTTCTTGAAATAATATAACTAAGCAAAAGCAGAATAAAGATTTAGACTTTTCAATCCATATATTCATATTTTGTGGTGATATCTTTCTCATACCACTTATGACTTTGTATTTACTACTGCAAGATATACAATGCTATCATTGAAATGAAAGTATATGCTAATATTTACATATATATTACTTATTAATATACAATATGTAATACAATCATATATATCTGTATACATGTATATTTTAATATTAAAAATTTTAGCACTCAAAATCATAGCAAATTGATGTCAATTTACACATTTTTAATAAACTCAGCTTGTTAAAAGATCAATTATGATTAAAAAATTGCTATCTTCTTTACTCATTTCCACTGATAATTTCAAAAACTCAGCAAGTCCACTCTCAAGTAGCTATTATTTCAGTATTTAGAAGAGCAAATACAATTTTTGATTTTGATCAATTGCTTGATAAATTATAGGTGATTACAATAATGTGCATGCATTTTGATAAATTCTCCAAGGCTCCCACTTTAGAGAGATTGTGAAGCATTCACCATGCTGTAGGATGTTCATGGAGACATTTCAGATCTGAGGGGACTAAAACAGAATATCCCAAGTCCCTCAGAATTGGCAAAGGAGAAGTTTCAATTCTCCCAAACCTTTAGCCTTTCCATTAATCAAAGAAGCCATTGGTCCATCCTTGGCCTCCGTCCTTCTCCTAAACCAGAAATGGTCATTTGTCCTTATTCTGTAGAAGAATGCAGAGTCTTCCTCCTTGCTACACAGAGACTCCCTCCATTCTCCCCTGAGAATTCCATGCTCATCAGAGGATGACCCCTTCCACTCTCTGCTGAGACCCTACTTCCCCTTTTCATGCCTCAGTTTAGGATATAAATATGAGTCTGCTTCAGTCACCTCTGAATGTACTGCCATGTAAATTCTCCACATTTACGTTACTACATTGGGACTTTTCTCTGACTAATATGCCCAATATTAACTTATTAATTTATCAAGCCTGTGAAAAACCTCAGTGAAATGGGGGAACTTTTTCTTTCACCCCCTCAAAGTCCCAATTGCAGCTATCATTTCACAGATACCACCATGCCACTAGAAATAATAACAAGGACAATGTGATTGGAGTCTTCAGCAGAAAGTTGAATGAATAAATGCTCAAGATTACTCTTTGGAATTCAGAAACAATATATCATAAAAAGTTACCTTCTACATGCAATATATATATATGTGTATATATACACATATGAGATTTAACTTTACATAATACATAGAAATATAAAATACAAGGAAATGTTATCTTAATTTCCTTTTTCTTCTATGATTTTAGGATTGTTTGAATTCCATGGCAAATTCTTGAACTATATATTTATCTGTTAACCAATGACTAAGTAGATATTCAATATTAGTTGATTCAATTATGTTTGTTTTGAGTCCCAAGCATTGTTCTAGTCACTGAACAGTAACTTGATAATGAAAAATCAAGAAACAATCATTGTCCTTATGAACCTTATAACAAACCACAAGTAAATAGAACTGAACAGAAATTCTGTGTCAGGATTGGATTAATTTCATGAGGAGGATGAAAAAGAATAAGGAATAAAGAGTGACCAGTTGTGGGTGTGCTGTATTCCAGAAGAAAATCAGGGGAAAATCTCTGAAAAGAGTGATAGAGAACTGAAACATGAAGAAGATAACTTAGACAAGAAGATATCTCCAATTATCAGGAATAAAAATAATACCATTGTGACTTGTAGAAATATAAATAGTAATAGGGCAAAAAGATGAGTCAAAGCCAAATGAGTTAGGGCTTTTGTAATTCAGAATTAAGAACATCACTTTTTACTGTAACTGAGATGAGAAATTTCTAATTCAAAATCTGACTTTCATTTTTGAAGAGGTTGTTCTATTTTGGTCTGGTGAAATTATAAGGGATAAAGTTACTGGATTCAGACAAATTAGTCTAATCCTATAGCTCAAGCAAGATATGAGAATGTCTTAAATCAGACTGATAATACTTTTTGACATGATTAGACATTTTGTGTTTTAAATGACTCTCAGTCCAGTGGAGAAACTGAAAAGGCAGGCTACTTTGTTGCTATAAATTTGGCAGTTTGTAATAGAAGTTCATATTGCAGAAGTAAATTTGGAAGATTTTAGAGTAGAGGTAGTGACATTATTTGACTGGGACAAAAAGAGATTATGTGTAATAATTCACTTGCCAGGAGACCTCTAGAAATAGAGGTAGTTGTAAGAAAGCAGGAATACTGAGACAGAGGAGAAAACTCCAAAATAGATGCATGCTATTGAGGTAGATGTTATAAATATTGGGAGCCTGATTCCATCAGAACCTCTATACACAAGAAGTATATAGAAGTCTCTTAGAATTTTTCACCTGAATAATGAAAGACTGAAAAATTTATTCTGTAGCTCCAGTTCTCCTGATTTGGGAATTATTTCTAGGAGCTTTAAATCATTCTGCACATCCCAATTTCTCTTTCTCTGGGTCATATATACTCCTAAAGATTTGAGGAAGTAAACAAAAAGATCCTTTGAGCATAGCTGAGGTACTGTCACTATAAAAATTTTCTTTTCTTATTGTTAATATATATATATACACACATATACATACATACATACATTCATATACATACCACATCTTTATTCAGTCATCTGTTTCTGTTGATGGGCACGTTGGTTGTATCCATTTCTTAGCTATTAGAAATATTATAAATAGTACTACAATGAACAGAGGGGCTCATATATCTTTTCGTACTAGTGTTTTAATATCCTCCAGTAGAATCTTACTAGTGGAATTCCTGGGTCACATAGTAGTTCTATTTTTAATTTTTTGAAGAACCCCCATGCAGTTTTCTGAAGTGACTGTACCAATGTGTATTTCCACCAACAGTATAAAAAGATTCCCTTTTCTCCATAGTCTCCTCAGCACTTGTTACTTCCAGTCTTTTGGGAAGTAGTCATGCTCACAAGTGTTAATCTCATTGTGATTTTGATTTGTATTTCCCAAATGATAAATTATGATGAGCATTCTTCATATGCTTGTAGTCCATCTGTGTTTTCTTTGGAGAAATGTCTTTTCAGGTCATTTATCCTTTTTTGTTTATTTTGTTTTTGAGTTTCTTTTTGTTGTGCAGAAGCTTTTTAGTTTGAGGTAGTTCCATTTGTTTATTTTGTTTGTCTTTTCTTGCTGCTGGAGTCAAGTCCCAAAGACATATGGCCGATGTTGTGGAACATAATTGTCCATGTTTTTCTCTATGTACTTTATGACTTCTGGTTTTACATCCAAGTCTCTAATTCTTTTTGAATTAATTTTTGTGCATGATGGTAGAGAGTGATCTGGCTTCATTTTTTGCTTATGGTTGTCTAGTTTTCCCAAGACCATTTGTTGAAAAATTTTCCTTTCTCCATTTTATGTTCTTAGCAACTTTTCTGTAAAGTAATTACCATACATGCATGAATTCTACTCCACTGTCTATGTGTCTGTTTTTATCCCAGGACTATATTGTTTTGATTACTATCACTTTGTACTAGTTTGAAGTCTGAGTATAGCAGCTCCAGTTAAGCTTAGTTTTCTCACAATTACTTTATATAGTAAGGGTCTTCTGTGACTCTATGTACATCCAATTAAAAATGTTCTTGTTGAAGATAACACTGATCTTGCACAGGACTATTCATTGTAAGTGTCTGAAATGAAAGGCCAGAAAGAACATGGCACAGTGATATCTATAGATGTTACATACACTTAGGTTATATAATATCTGTGCCTCTATGTTCATAGCAGCCTAGTTCATGAACAGCCAAGATCTGGTAAGAACCTAAATGCCCATCAAGAGATGACTGGAGAAAGAAGATGTGGTATGTAGACTCAATGGAATTCCATGCAGCTATTAAAAAAGATGAAATCATTCCCTTTAAACAATATAGATGAAACTAAAGGGAATCATATTAAGCAAAATAAGTCAGAAAGAAAAAGAGAAATTTGGATTTTACTCATATGAGGAATAAAATGAAATGAAACCAAACAAACAAAGCCCAACAAAATTAATAGGCACAGAACAGTGGTTATCAAGGTGGTAGAAGGCAGAATGGAAGGAAAGAGGGGAAAAGGTGGTAAAGGACACTGGAACTCTGCTGGTGGGTGCGATGTGAAATATAGACTGAAATGCAATTTCAGAATCCTAAAATGAATATAGTATTGTGAACAAAAATTGACAAATATCACCAATGAAAAATTAGGTTGTGAGTTGCTATATGAATGTCTCCAAGGACTAAATAGAATTAGAGAAAATTTGTTGCCCTGAAGCATGTGGATATTACCAATATATGAAGGTTGGGAAAATATGGGAGAAATAGTTTAAAAGATGGAGAAGAGCTACCGATGAAAGAGAACCAAGAATGGTGCTTCAGGATAGCCAAATAAAGGAAACTAATAAAAAAAGTGTTAGTTAAAAAAGAATGAAGTGCTGCTGATAAATAAACTAAGGATTGAGAATACATTACTGAATTTTTCAGTAATGATACAGAAAATGTGATCAATAGTCCTGACTGGAATGCCTTTAGTTGAGAATACAAGGACAATATATTCCAATCTGAAAACAGGGAACAAAATTCTTTCATGGAGTTTTGTAATTAAAGAGGGTGAAGGAATGGTCGAGCTTGAGGATTATGTGGAATCAACAACAACTAACCTTCTATGAATATCTTTCAGAGTCCATCGCAATATATCTAATGAGTTAACCTTGGTTTTACAGTTGAAAACTGAAATGTGACTAGAGAAATAGAACTCTTGTTAAATGTGTTGCTTGTAAGCTGCTTGGCATGCAAATAGAACATACTTCATATATGTGTATATACTTTATATATAAACATCCAGAGTTGCTTTTCTACCATTCATCATGGATTTTCCCTTGCACAACCATTCTCTTTCCCTAATATTTAATTTTTTCACCATTTACCCTGACATGTCACCAATCTCAAGCCAAAAAGGCATTTGTGTGAGTAACAGATAAGTTGTAACATGCTTTTTAATCTTCATATTTTAAGGTAGGCATATGTACAAATGAAAAATTTGGGGCTCCCACCAATCACAATGCCAAAAAAACAAAACAAAGAAATAAAATCGGTAAGAGCAGCATCCTTTTCAGTGCATACCGTAGAGTCAGCTAAGGCTGCCTTAACAAAGCATCATGTATTAAACAGAAGCATTTTTCCTCATAGTTCTGGAAGCTGAAGTGTGAAATCAAGGAGCCAACAGGGCAGTGCTTCTGGGATAGCTCTCCTCCTGGCCTGCACACAGGTACCCTTCTTTGTGTCCTCTTTCTATAAGGCCACCAATTCTAGCAGATTAGAATCCCGCCCTGATGAGGTCATTTAACCTCAATTACCTGCTGAGAGTTCTTTGGCCTAAAACAGTCACACAGTTACACTGGATTTTGAGATTTAGTGCTTGAATTTGGGGGTGAAAGGCTGGGAGGGTTACATTTCAGTTCATGAGGGGGGCGGGGACACATGGCAAGAACAGCTGGGAGCCACTGAGAGTAGCCTCTGACTGAACAGGTGGGAGGGAAATAACGGCAGTGCTACAAACTCAAGCAAATCAACCTGAGGGTCTGGAAGAGGACTCTGAGACCTAGATGAAAAGGGAGCCCCAGCCAGCACCTTGATTTTAGCTCAGTGAAACACCAAGCAGAGTAGCCTCATTGTGTCTAGATTTCTTAACTACAGATATTGGGAAACAATAAATGGAAGTTGTTGTAAGCTGTTGAATTTGTAGTAATTTTATATACAGTAACAGAATACGATACAGCAGCCTCCATGATGACTTGCATTATATTTATAAACAGCAGTTTGCCAACAGCTGTGATTAGGATTCTGGATCTGACCTGGTTAGATAAGCTGTAAAAAACTTCAAAGTTATCTCAAACTTGAAATCTTGACTTTGAAAATGGAGTGACTTCTTTAACACCATAAAGTCTCTCTCATGAATATCCCTCCCTCCCTCCCTCCCTCCTGCCCTCTTTCCCTCATTCCTGCCTTCCTGCCTCTTTTCTTCAAACATTTATTGAACACATAAAACCTGCCAGGATGTGGGATAATTATAGAGGACTGCAATGTATAGTCTTCTTCATGTATTCATGAAAATCAATGTATAAAATCCATATTTGAAAGGTACACTTTAAAAAATCAATGTTTGCTTTGCAATTTTTATGTTGAAATGTTTTCATTGTGTTATCAAACTTTTGTTGCTAATTGTCTAAATTCAGAATCAGTTCAATTTTTAGAAATCATTGTATTTAACTAACCATAGTAGATGAAATGGCACCAAAAATCAGATTAATCCAGGAACCTTAACTGTACCAGTCAAAAATCTATAATAATCTCATACTGAGAGTCAGACTATCAAAGAATTTTCAAGGTTTTAGGTACATGAAAACTAGCCTTGAGGAACTTATCTTTCTCCAAACTGCCTCACCAGTAAATTTCTTTAAATTATTCCAAAGCTCTAGGAAATGTCTCTAAAAGAATCTGCTAGTGCCAAAAGTCATGGGAAGAAAGAGATCAGCACGAGCAGTTTTCTCCATTAATCTATCAAATGAATGCTGAGATGTCAGAACCAAGTGATAAATACCTAAGGACATATGCTTCAATTCATCCTTTTGAAGGGAGGAAGTAGCTTGAAGAAGATAGGTTAACAGTCTAAAAGTCAGTCTGCCTTTTACTGGAATTAAAATGAGATGTGAAAATAAAAACAATGAAAAATAGTGAAGTCTTCTTAAGACCTTTCTATTTATAGGCCCCCATGTACTTCATTAGCAATTTCATCTTCTAATATTCCATATTTATGAAAATGCTTTTGATAAACTAATCCTTGGGCATTGTGAGCATAAGGAAGACATAAACCCAGGAACATCCTTAAACTGTACTGTTACAAGCCTCTGATTCCCTACTATAATGGGTACATATAAACTTCTATCACAAAAATGACTGCATTTCATTCTGTTAAAATGGAAAAGTGATCACATGACGGCCTTTCTTAATCTTCATCATGGTTCTAGAAATAAAAGGGAGATTGGGATTTAAAATATGGAGTTGATAATAAGATTTGATTAATAATAATAAAATAATAATAGCAATGATTTGTGGAAAATAAGGCATTGTTAAATTGAAAGAACAATCAAATCTATGAAATCCTATTTACTCTATTCACATGAAAAGACAAATTGTTTATAAAATGAGAAATAAGCACAGAAGTAGGGTTGGTAGGATGATGTGCTTACATGTGAAAGAAAATCATTGTCTATTTATTGATACAACACAGAAAATAAAACAAAGCTGTATGGACAAGTTTTCATGGGTGCTCTCAAAAAGGGAGACCAAAGAGCAAGAATTCGACAATATCTACCTGAGACTGTAGAGTAGATTCTGTTACAATGGGTAATCTTCAACATTCTTCTTCAACATTCCTGGATATTTCTCCAGGATAACTGCCTCCATTTTTCCCCGAGAGCAGGCACACATAGCTGCGTATTTTTACTTACTTACATCTTGTCCCATAGAAGCAAAGGAGTATTGTCAGAGACACAAGTAAATAATTTGCACATCTAAAAAATCTCACTCGCTAAATTAATTGAGTAGCCTTATAATACTTCATTTCCATGTCATTTTGAATATGGCAAGGCAGTCTTTCTTTGAATCAGTTGTAGCAGAGATGACTATGTATTCAAGACATTTTCTGGACACACAGAAAACAGTATGCCTCAATACCTTTGCAGTTTGGTGAGTGTGACTGCTTTCATCCTGTGAAGATCAAAATGTCAAGTGTAACTCTCAGGTACAGCTTTGAATGCCCCGTTTGAGTCTCAATCTCGACTGCCTCCACCCCATGAGGTACAGGAAGACTTTATATAGTGCTGATGGAGTCACAAGTTTCAGGTAAAAAGGGACAGTTTCCCTGGAGAGTGGTTGAGACTTGCTGTGGACTCTACATGAGATTCAAAGACAATATTACTACTAATCACATGAAAAGAAAACAAATAATATGCCACTGAAAAACTGCTTGTGGTCTACTGATAGAAATAATAATAGAGCCAGTAATTCTGTAATAGCATAGACAATGAACTAAACAACTTTCCAATACTACTATGAATTATTCAGTTCAGTTTGATTGCAATAAAAACTATGATAAGCTTGATAATGGATATTTACCTTATATATTATTTTTCAAACTCTTTCATCACTTAAATGAATGATATTAACTAGATCCTATACAGAGCATTTCCTTTCATTTATCTAATAGCGATCATATACACACTCGAAGAGAAGTATTTTACTTTTACACCAGGCCAGAAATAAAGCTTTGCTCAGATTTTCAAATAAATAGCTACACTTTCACCAGAGACAAGTTCACCAAAAGGTAAAATTTCTAAATGATATACTTTTATCAATTATGTTTGACATCTTTGAAAATGGACTCTGGGGATATAAATTGCTAAAATAAGCAAAACAGACTTTCAACTGGGAAGGTCAAGCATTTTATTTTCATCAAAGTCTCTTTTGTACAGAGCAAAGGACTTTCGTATATAATCACAATAAATGAAAATATGTCTAACGTGAGCACTAACATGTAGTATTTAATAAAAACTACTTTCACTCTATTAACATTTATCTTCTCATATGATGACATTACTTTATCCTTGTGTTATTTCAGGAAGATTTTAGCTGATTATGCAATAATGTTAATAGTTAACCTAATTAAACTGTGAAAACAAAAAGTATGATATATTTTGTGTAACCACTCCTTATACCACCACCATGATAGTGCATTTTGGACAGAAAGATTATTTTTATTGTCTAATTTAACTTCTTAAAATCATCAAATACTTTCCTACTCTGCCTTCTTCATAGCCTAATAGAAATTATGTCTATTGTCATTTATATTCTTTCATTGTATTAATTACTTATTGGAAATGGCTAATATACAGGAGAGACATGACTTCTTAGGGAAAGTAAGAAAATAAAATTCCCATGATCTCACCTTAATTTTCTGCCAAATTACCTAAAATGTGTTTATGTATGTTCACACAAACTAAGCTATACATTTGTGGATTATTAAAAAGTCTTCCATTAAAAGAGACTATAAAGAAAATGAAAATATAAGCTATAAGCTGGAGTAAATAACTACAGATGTGAAAAGAAAATATCTATATCTAAAAAACATAAACCACATTTTTAATTCAATAAGAAAAAATTAATGCTGCAATAAATAGTGGGCAAAGAAGATAAGCAGAGATATTACACAGAAGAGGAAACTCCAATCATAAACAAATGATGTCAACTACTTTCAAAATTGGATAAATGCAAATTAAGACCACAATGAGCCTTGTGTATCTTTACCTTATCAAAAATTTAAGTCTGAAAATACTATTTCAATGAAGATGTGAAGTAAATGTGACTTTGTTTTAATTAAAATAGCTAAATAATTATTAAATAATTTTAAATAAATAGCTAATATAATTTCAAAAATGATTAAAATAATTAAGAGTAATAAAATAAACTATAATCAGAGTGTCTTTAGACTTGCTATCAGCACCATGAATGTAGAATAAGATTATCCCTTTGCATTTTGAAGAAAATGATTTAAAACTGAGAAATTACTATTTATATGTAGTAATATAATAAAAACAACACAATTTCAAAGTACTACACTTTTAGGAATTATTTGAGTAAGAACTCTAAACACTCATTTGCAAATCAAGGAAGAGGAAGGGTAGAATTTAGTACATCATAGATTCAACTCAGAATAGCCAGTGGCCAGATGGCCCAGAATGATCATTCTAGAGAAGGTTTAGAGAGCAGTCAGTCTAGATAAAAACTAGAAAATGGAGGATTTAAATAGGATGGGCTATAGGTAATCAAGGATAAAAAGGGAGAATCTCATACAGAGATATCACCACTCATAATCTGAAAGCTTACTATTTAATAAAATAAAGACTATTGGAAATTTGGAGAGGTGTTTCACAAGAGAAAGAAGTAAATTAAAATGTGTCCTCTCAGCAACTGAGGAATGTCAACAAAAGTGAATCTGTTGAAATTAATTTCATGCTCTTTCTACTTAGAGCATCCTTTGGTTAGACTCAATTGACTATAGAAAAGAATGTATACTACTAGCATAATTTTGGATAGTCATAGTAATGTAAAGAAAATTTTGGGATAAAATGCTTCACTTTACTGAGCGGAAAAGAGAAGAAAGATGAATGTATTACTATTCTGATATAGGTATTTAGTGCCAGAAACTCAGAGGAGATGAAGTGAAAGGAATAAATGACAAGGGAAAGGATAGCCTCACTGATAGTTTGTAGCTAGATAAATGTCGTCTCAGTGCATCAAATGTTAATTGTGCACCCAATTTTGTGCCACAAACTGATGAGCAATATTTGGTGAAATTTTCTAGAGATTGCTTATCTAAAGGAGGTGATGTAATGTATATTCTAATAACATCTGTTAGATATTTTAATGTGAAGGGAATCTATGAACATAAGAGAAGATTCAGCCTAGGTGCAGATTAAGAAGGTTGACTGCTGAGTTAAGGAATGAACTGAATAAATACTCAAGGTAGCAGCATATGTCAACTACTCTTCTAGAAAGCTTGCACTCTCAGAAAGGAGAAAGACAAAGCAGTGTTATCCTTGGGCAATGGTTTTGTTTCATCTTGTTTTTGTATAAATGCAGAAACAACTGGAAGAGTACCCAAAAGATTCAGAATGGATATAAACTGTAAATGCAAAAATTACTAAAATCCTAGAAGAAATCAAAGGCATCATTTGAGGAATTGGAGCTAAATTATGAACATTTTGTTCTTGGAGACAGAGATAATGGTATGAATGTTATTGCAAAGAATGGCAGAATTAAAAGGAAAAAATAGAGAATTTTCTCACTAAATTTATGTAAAATATGACTGCTGAGAATTAAATATGGAACTGGAGCTGTATATGACACTACTTATAAGTGCAGCAAGGATCTAGGTAATATTTCCTAAACTAAAACAATTTTCCAGTCTAATGCTCTCTCAAAACTACTTTATCTTTTTCTTACACTAAATAGAGTACAGAATCACTGAACTGTCTCTGCTAGGTATCTGACACATCACTTCCATGATTTCCAATATCCAATTAACTTTCAAACAATCCAATTTTACCCATTATTAGTGTCACTAAATTCAGATTCAGCATCATCTCCTTCTGGATTTAGAGTCCAACCAGATTTTGCTACTTCTAGAAATACCCACTGCAGAATATAGCTGGTTAGCCCTTCAAAGCATTAACTGTGGTCTTATCACCCACCTATTAAAAGCCTGTAATGATTGTTTATTTTTCTAATGTTTATTGCCCTTTGACCAATTTCCTTAATATTGTGACAAGTCATCTCCTGATTTTAGTCTCTTACTCTACTTCACAACTTAAAATTGACTTACAGCTACCCAAATGTGTACGTTTTGCATGCAATCTGAGTGTTAATTATCACATGCTCTCTCTGCCTGCAGTATCTTTCAATCAATCCAATCACTCAGGCCTAGCTAATTTCTCTTCTGGAAGACTGGATGTGGAGGGAGGGAGGGAGGGAGGGAGGGAGCGAGGGAGAGAAAGAGAGAGGAGGGAGGGAGGGAGGGAGAGAGAGAGAGAGGGAGGCGGGGGAGAGAGAGAGAGAGAAACTCAGAATCTTGAAAGTGTATGTTGCTTGGTAAATTTTTCTGTTTGCAGAATATGAGTTAAGTTGATTGGGTCAATCTCCTTGTCCTCTCTAGTTAGCTTTCAAAATTAAGTTTCTATTCTAATACTCTGCTGATCTGATTACTATTGAAGTCAGTGAAACCTGCATTTTTGTTTTTTTTCCTCAGGATTGTTTTTGCAATTTGTGGTCTTTTGTAGTGCAGCATAAGTTTCATGATATTTTCTATTTCTGTAAAGAATATTGTTTGGATTTTGGATTTGATGATGATTCTAGTATCTGTATAATGTTTTAGGTAATGTGATCATTTTAATAATGGTAATTCTTCCAATCTGAAAATGAATAGCTTTCCATTTCTTTGTGCCTTCTATTTATTTTAATAAAGTTTTATAGTTTTCAGCATACAGGTCTTTCACTCTGGTTGAATTTATTCTCTGTTAGTTCATTGTGTATAGAAATGCAACAAGATTTTTGCATATTAATTTTATAGTCTTCCACTTCACTGTGTTCATGTATTATTTCTAGCAGCTTTTTACTACTGCCTTTGGGGGCTCTCTCTAGATATTACGTCATCTGCAAATAGTGATAGCTTCACTTCTTCTTTTTCAATTTGAGTATGTTCTTTTCTTGTCTCACTGTTCTTCCTAGAACGTCCAACTCGATATTGAATAAAAGTAGTAAGAGTAGATATCCCTTTCTTGTTCCTAATCTTAGGGGAAAAGCTTTCAGTTTTTTCCCGTTGAGTATGATATGGGCTGTAGGTTTGTCATATATGACCCTTATAATGCTAAACTATATTCCATCCATACCCCTATTTGGGAATTAGTTTAATACCAAAGGGTATTGAACATACCAATGTTTTTATTTTTCTTATTATTTTATATTATAGAGAGCTACATAGAGATTTATAGGAGCATGACATGAAAGGGATATAAAAAAAACTTTCTAGAATAGATGACATGAGCTAACATTTCACATTCTTGTTTCATCACCAAGGGCAATATCTCAATTAATATTGATTTTTTTTAACCTGGAATAAATAAAAAAGTCCATAGAGAACTTTTATCCTAGATAAAATGTCTCTGAAAAGAAACATTATTTTATTAACTGTGATACATCCACTTAGTAGCTATGACCTGAATATGTTTGGGCCCATATTCTTTAAAAAAATGTCTATCATCATAAACTTTCTCAGAAATTGGTATTTCTTACCTTTGAGTTATTTTGAATTCACCAGTTACAACTTTAGGTATTTACTTTTGTAAAGAAGCACTTTATTTTATTATATTTAGTCTATGACACTTCATGAAATATAAAATGTTCATTTTTATAACACTAATTTTAAATATATTCATAGTGATTCTTTACTTGTTAATTTTTTAAGAGTATAAGTTATACCACACACTTTGCCCCTGACTCTTCAATTCTTCACAAGAGAGCAATATATCATGACTAGGAGCCACTAATTAATACTTCTACAACATAGATTGATGAGTCATTGCAACTGCTCTAAAAGTAGGCTAAGTCTCTGGGTCTGAAGTGTCATTACTTATAAAACTACTGACATGATGGTGAAGTTTGACTTGGTAATTCTATCCCAATTTAAGTTTCTGGCAATGTGCCAAAAACACATTCATTTATTTCACTACAATCATGAATATGGGAACTATATTCAAAAATTTTATGCTACTAAATTGCTTTTAAACAGTCAACTGGTGAGTTCATCCTCTCATGACAAATGATTACATCACTTATTTATGTGTTTGTCAAGGCAATACATCACTTCCCCTCTGGGGGCTCATTGTACTTCCTAGTCAACTAAAATTATCTTCTACTCTATTATATACATGGAAATTGAAAAGGAGAGAAGGAAAAGCAGACACATCAGTGGAGAATGAAACAGTAAACACTCACTAAATTAACTTCTAACCAGAAGACGAGTGACAAGAAATTTGTCACAGTAGAAGTGTTACTGCTATGTTTTCAGACAAATAAAATATTTATCCAGAAAGTTTCACAAGTGTGGCTTTGATTGAATATTCTTCAGTTGTTTTGATTTCTTTGTTGGGGATTTGGTGGTAATGATAATTGAAATAAAGAAAGTAATCCTTCCCTCATTCTAGGAGTGTTT
This sequence comes from Solenodon paradoxus, assembly GCA_004363575.1. Classification (NCBI taxonomy): domain Eukaryota; kingdom Metazoa; phylum Chordata; class Mammalia; order Eulipotyphla; family Solenodontidae; genus Solenodon; species Solenodon paradoxus. The sequence continues at coordinate 142,330 of RJWH01003422.1, read as the reverse complement.
ACACAAGACCTGCATCCTAGTCTTCTGAGGAAGGAGTCTTTTTTTTCTGTTTTCAGCCCTTTGTTTCATTAAGGAGAAAGTAGATAAATAGGTATGCATATTATGATTATTTTATTGGTCACTACCTAGTGAAGTAACTTTTAGTTGTTAAAATTGTCTTCATTTTGTTATTGAAGCTGTTAGTGCACTAAAATATTGTGCCTGTGTTCATAAGCACTATATTATATTCAATGTATATTGGATTTTTTTCATTTTAGTTTTATTAAAGAATCATTGAATCATACCACATATAGGTTTAAGGTCTGTATCATAATCAATGTCTGTATATAACACATAAATTTACCACCAACAATCCAATGCATTAAAATATAAAGTTGAAGGAAATTCTTATTTGAATCTGGAATAGAAATCAAAAACAGAGTCAGGAAGCAGCAATGAAATAATGGCTGGGCTATGATGGATTTGGCACAGTAAACTGAGGCACAAAAGTAATGTTTTGAAGTAATAACAGTGTTCATTATCTCAGGTCTCTCTACCCCATTTTATAAAGGTAGGTAGAGACTAGATGTCTCTTGCTGATGTGTGCTTCTGTCCTGATCAGCGCAGTGTCTGGCACATGAAAGAATAAACAAACTGGCTTTTAGAAATGTCTTCCATAATAATATATGAAACACATTTCTTTATATCAATAACATGCCTATTCTGTTTCTCCCATCCATCAGTTTCATACATTTTTTAAAAAGAAATTAAGGGAATGTATAAATTTGGCTATTTCTTCAGTATTCCAAACTAAAACTTTTCATATAAAAGATTTAAATGTTTTATCTTGAATAATTTTTTAATAATTTCAAAGTAAATTACAATGACAGTGTGATAAAATGTATAATCATTAATTCTAAAAATTAGGTTTATGTGCTGACTATAACAAACAAGTGTTATGTCAATTATAGCTAGCTTTTGACAACAGACGTAGATGACTATTTTATTATTATCTTATTTATATTTATCTTTTAATTTTAAAATTAATTATTTTAGTCTTACCCTGGACAATCTTCTTTTGAAGACATTTATTAACTTAGAACTAAAAATAGAGAAAGGGGAATACTTTTTAAAGTATACTTTTAAAGTATATACATCACTAGATGTGATTTATTTTTGTCTAGTGATTTATTTTTGTCTCAAATATATCAAATCTTGCAAAAATATGTAGGACCACATACTAACAATTGAAATGTATAAATATTAGGTAATCTTCAAAGTAAATAATTATTGTGTCTTATTCTTTAAGTTTAAGAATTTGAAATGTTCAACAATTTTGGGTAATTTTTCCAAAGAACTATGATAAAAAGGTAATATAACTTTTATTCAGTAAATGTACAATTTATAGAATTATCTATTGTAAAGGTAAATATTTCTAATTTCCTATTTCTTAATGGTAAACTAATCTCTTTCATTAGCAACTTTCACTTTTTAATTAGCTTTACCTACTGTTAGAAAAGGAATAAATATATACATACAAAAGAGTTAAGAATTTATTGTCAACTTCATTATAAGTCATAAAACTTATGCTGAGTTATATACATGTATATATCTGTCTATTATGTATAAATTGGGAAATAGCAGTTTTTGGTTGTACACACACTTTGAAAGTATACACACAGTATGAAATAGTTTATATGTCATTACATTAGTCTTAATTTAAATAGTAACTCATTTAACTTGTGTAGCACACTAATTAATGGAAACTCTTATTCTAATTATTTATAGAGACATTGTGGCATATTTGCAATGCCCAACAATGACAACTTTTAAGTAGCTCCCAATAAAGCAGTCCAATTAAATTTGGCTTCTTGGAAATAAAGTAAGAATAAATTAATTTTATTGTTTACTTGACTCTAATATCTAATATTATAAACATTTAGCAACAAATTATAATTTTAAATGATGTAAAATAGTAAAATAATTAATTGTATTAAGTGTATTTTAATACTTATCATAGAATTATAGTTTATTTATTCTCTGATCTTCATTCAGTTAAAAAATACATTTTCACAGTGTACTTTCTTCAACATTATCAAAGAAATATCAACCCATAATTAATTATTATAAAAGATGGAAAACAAGCCAAAGACAGAGAAAATAGCCATAAAATTTATTAATACTTTCTAGTGGTGTTTGAATTTAAGATGACAATATCTTCAGTCATAATTATTGACTAAGATAATTAGTTTGGTCAAATGAATTAACCATATACAAGACAATGTTTTCTACCTTTTGTAATTATGTTAATTATTAGCACATACTTTTAAATCTCTCTCTGTATTTTATTGTTGATGCATTATAAAAGATGCATGTTCTAAGCATCACCTATTTGTCTGAAACAGAAGGATCCTTCTGCCCTAAATAGCAGGGGATAGCTGAACACAGGACATCTAATATTTTTTAACCTTTAAATACATTTAAGTATTATTTTGGCGATGGTTTGAATCAAGGAAGAATACAACTACACACCATAATTTATATTAGATAACTCATCCTTTCACCATAATAGTGCATTCCTTTAAATGTTTTGTTAATTCAGTTCTATTTATCACTTGGAAGTTTCATAACCCTGTTATTTTGATTATCCTAGACTTATAATATATTACAATAAATTTATATCTTCTTTAGTATGCTACAATAAAAAGGATCTTGTATCTAAGCATTTCCAGATCAATGCAGCATCATTTTTACAAAATCCCTTTCAAAAATTATCAATATTTCATAACAAGGGAAATAAAGTCCAAAATAAACAAATGGGATTACATCAAACTAAAAAGCCACATAGTGAAAGAAACCCTCATCAAAACAAAAAGACATCCTACTGACTGGTAGAAGATATTTGCACATCAAACATCTGACAAGGGGTTAATACCCAAAATACATAAAGAACACATAAAACTAAAGAATAAAAACTTAATAATTCAATTAAAAATGAGCTAAAGATCTAATAATTCTCAAAAGAAGATAGGCACATGGCCAACAGGCATATTAAAAGGTGTTCTACCTTTCTTGTCATTAGAGGAATACAAATAAAAACAACAATGAAATGTTACTTCACACCAGGGAAAATGGCTAGTAACAAAACAAAACAAAAAAAACTGGAATAAAGTGCTGGAGAGGACTGGTGGGAATGTAAAATGATAACAATTGCAAGCAGTATAAAAATTTCTTTAAAAAATTAAGAATGGAAATCCCAAATGATCCAATTATCCCTCTCCTCTGCATTTACCCTAAAACACAGTAATTCATAGAGATACATGCACCCCTATGTTCCTTACAGCATTATTTACAATAACCCAAACTGGAAACAACCTACATGCCCATCAACAGGCAAGTGGATAAAGAAGATAAAGAAGATATATACTCAGTGGAATATTACACAGTTATCAAGAAGGACAGACTCCTGACATTTGCAGCAGCATGGATTGACCTGGAGGGAATTATGTTTAGTAAGATAAGTCAGCTGGAGAAATATAGACACCATATGATATCACTCAGATGTGGTGCATAGAGATAGCAAACAACTGAATGAAATACACTAAACACAGTAGACTTTCAAAGAAGTGAAGTAAATAAACGATACTCTTATAGAAAAAAAAAAAGCAAACCAGTGGTTTCAGGAAGAGGAGGAGGAGGGAAATGGGATAAATGGGATTAAATGTATAGTGGAAGAAAAAATTAAATAGTTTCAAACACACGGAGTGATACACAGATGTTGATTTACTATTATGTGTACCTACAATCTATTTAATGTTGTAATAAAATATTTGTTCAGTAAAATTAAATTAAAAAAGACCAGTAAACCTGCTTCCCGAAAATTTAGCCTATTAATTATATGCAGTATCTCCATAAAGAAATATGGTGACTCTCACCATTATTAATGTCTTTATTTTTTCTTAGCAGTTTTAATTTATTTCATAGTAATTTTCAACATTACAAAGAAGATTCTCTATCACCTGATCTAATCTTATTTTATGTCTGTTGTTCAAACTCTGGTGAACCATAAACATACTTAAAAATTTTTCCACATTAACTACTGCAATGGTTATATAGCCTTTTAATCTTAAAATTTCTTGACATCATCACAAAGTCTAGGCTCCTCTACCAAGTAGCATGTACCTATGCAAAATTCGTATGATTAGGACCCAGATTCATGTCCCAGGGCTGGGGAAACAACCAGGATGAACAACTAACTAAATAAAAATGCTTCCTCCTCTCTCTTCCTGCCTGTCTGCCTGCTCACCTTCATTCTGCCTATACCTTTCCTTTAATTAAAAAAACGACAATATAATACTTGTGATTTAATGAAGACAAATGATGTTCTATAGCCCTTAAGGTATGCAATTTTTGTTTTTTAAAGGAAAGGTACAGGCATTTAAGAAGAGAGAGGAAGAAGCAGCACTTTTTAAAATTTAGTTTGTCACATTGGTTGTTTCTGCCAGCCCTGGGTCTTGAACCTGGGACCTTGGGATGCCTGTGGTACTGCTCCCAGGTGTACTAGACCACTAGGCCATGAGTGTGCACCCCAGGTATTCACATTCGTTGTCACTAATTATTTCTAATTTATGTTTTAGGTTTTATATTATACCTGATGTAACAAAGTTTTTAAATTAATTCTAATAAAAATTTGGAGTCACACGGTATCTGGTACAAATCTGATAATTGTATCTTCTGCTTTCCCATACGATGCCACATATATAGTTTTGGTCAGAACTTCTAAAACAATGTTGTAAGAACTTCTGGAAAACAGAAACTTGTTTATGATTCTATTTTTTAACAAATCTATATGCTCAATGTGATGAATTAACTAAAAAAGAGACTATATTTCTGACTAAACTAAGGATGATAGCCACCTGTCAAAAATACTTCACTGTTTACTCTAATGCAGATGGATTCAATTAAGGGCTGACCAAACACATAAACACCTGAGTAAGTCAAAGTTATGACTTACATGGAAAATATAGACAGAATCTAATCAAAACTTAACATCGCCACACTCTGAAAACTGAGGTGCCGGCTGATCTTGGAAAGGATGGGGAACCTGATGACTATTTTAATAGTCACCAATGCAAATCTAATAATTGAGGTCTATATGATTATCAAATTTATAAATTTAAATAAAAACAGTGCTGATGAGAATGTAGAGATGTATACAATTGTATTAATTGAAATTAGGAATAAATATTATTGCTATTCATGGGTGGCAATTCATGTTTTATTAAAAATATTACATTTTTATCCAGGTTATGGCATTTAAATATTTTTTTCTTGCCAAACAATAAATTCTTATCTAACAGATCCAAAACCTATATGACCCCAATAAGTTTTAAGAACTATGGCAGACCCTGGCATAGCCAGAAAATTTCACAGAACAGGCCACTATTGTTATTGATCAGTAACTTCAAATCACTCCACAATAGCCTGTTGTTCCTTTCTTTGCTAAATTTGCCATCTCACACCACACAAGCATTATTTCCCCCAAATTCAACTTTATTGTAAATTTTCTGTTTTCTCATTTTCAGCAATAAATTTAACTTTTTAATCTCACAAGGAAAACACAAAATTTCAACTGGGAATTACCTCAACAGCTTTTTAACTTATACACAAGCCTACCATTATTTATACAGCTCCCTGTGTCTGATTTCAAATTATAGTTCATTAAAATTTTCTTAGTTTTTATTTACCGTACTTAGTCCAGAGATCCATACAGGATACCACATTACATTATGCTCTCATGTCTCCTTAGGATCCTTGTGTGACATTTCCTTAGGCTTTCCTTCTTTTTTTATCATCATGGCAGTTTTGAGGATTACAGATCAAGTGTATTATAGAATGTCCTTCAATTGAGTTATGTCTCATGCTTTTTCTCATAATCAGACTGAGGTCATGAGTTTTGGGCAGGACGATCTCAAAGTCAAAGTGTTTTCATCACATCATATAAAAGGTAGCTACTATCAACATGACATCACTAGATTGGCCATACGTATGTTTTAAACAAGACAGTACTTTTTTTTTCCGCATTTCCTGACTGTATCATCATTTTAATGCCAATTTTGTCCAGTTTTTAATAAACCAGGGTCAACTTTAACATATTGCCCCATGTTGAAGACGGCTCTAGCCAGCACTGACTGCACTGGGCCATGGCAACTACTGCTATTCCCATCTCGTATGAGAAAACAGGAGTTGTGCAGAAAGAACATTCTCTTCCACATACATGCACAACTCCCATGCTGTTTTCTTCAAAATTATGGGGGTTATCTCTGGCACTGTGAGGGTTATTGCTGATACTGTAGGGGATGTTGGGCATTTCTGGTACTGGAATGGGTATAGTGACATGTATTTTAGTTAAGACATTTAAGCAGGGTTTATGGGGTGCTAAATTTGTTTTTTGTTTAAGGTCCCAAAATTCCTTGAACCAGACCATATGTCACTGCTATGCGATCACCTATTGGCATACATAGTATTTGTTGCTGGCCAGGTTGCTCTGCCCTTGCTTGAATTGTCCCACCTCCTCTCCCCAACTTAGTCACCAGTCACCAGGACACACCCATTCCCATTTTGGCCTCAAGGAAATATGGTCAGCCTACTTATCATTGTCTGTGTTAACTTTTAACACTGGTAGTTTTCAAAGGTGGCATCTATAAGTTTCTTCACCATGAAGTTACTCTGTTTTTCACTCTATTCTATGCTATAGTCCTTGAAAGAAGTCATTCACAACTTTCTCTTAAAATGTACAAATTATTCTCATCAATTGTCTTTCTCCCTAATTTTAACTGTCACTATATTTAAGTCCCTCTCAACTGCATATTGTGTGATTATGTATATGTTTATGTCTATAGCATACACATTGAAATCCCCCTTTGAGATACAGAAAAGTATAGTGGGCTTTGCTTCCTTTTCTCCAATACACATTCAGTTCTGACTATTCAATACCCTCATTTCAAGTCCCAACCACCTAATTATAATTATGTTACATACTTTAAATCATTAGCATACTTGCCCCAAGGAATAACTATACAACCCAGTACTCTAAAGATTTATGAATAACTAAAAACCTCTGGGCAAAACAGAAAAATAAAAACACTGTGTAACATGTACATTTTGAGACTCCCAGGTATTTTCTGGACTGACCTAGGAGACAAAATGCACCTCCTCTGAAATTACTGACCACACACTCATCAAAACTGGTATAATCTAATCTGCTCTGCTAATTTTAAACCCCTGGGGTCCAGACATGGAGAGAGCAGCAAAGTCAGGTCCTACCCTCCACACCGATGACCTTATGTGCATAAGTTATCCCTGCCCCTTTCTCTATATCTTATCTCTACAATAAAGTCTTGTCTGAGGAATATGCCAGACCATGTGTAATTTCTATTTGCTTAGGTATCCAAGAACCCCAGAAAGGCTACTAGATCCTTGAATTTTTAACACCTTCAGTTCTCTCTCTCTCTCAACCAAAATTTTTAAAAGGTTTGCCCAGGCTCTCTGTTTTGAACAAGTTTAAAGGCAGTCAAGTCATCTTTAACAAAAGAACGATGCCTGAAACAAATCTTTAAATGTTTCTACTAACTATAATAAATTATATCTCAGTAGAATATTTTTGAGGATGTTGGTTATCACTCATCAGGCAAACTGATCCAACTCTTCATCAAAAATACTGACTTCAAATTATTTCTTCCATGCCAAAGAAACTCCTGTAAATGATCAGTCTGTAATATATACCACAGAAATAGGGAAAGATGATTTTCTCTGCAGCTTCCTGAGAATATCAATGTATATTACTCAAGCATTCCCAGTATTTTGCACATATAAATTGAATAATTATCATCCTGTAAGGACTGAGTAATTGCTAAATAAAGTATAAAATGTGGGTTCACTACTTATAATGAAGAGAATGAGAGGATGTCATAGAGGAGAGTGGAGGCAAATGAACTTTTAAAGTGGGCCATTGAACTTTAGGCTTATTATCATTGCTTTTCAAAATACTGACCTAGTTTTAGCCTTTGGGGATTACAATTATGCATTGTTAATGCATAACATTAACTTGTATTTTACTGCAGTTCTTTGAGTCTTATCTGCAAGCTGCTTTCTGTTTACTTCATATTTGCATGGCCCCAGGGGTCAGCCAGTTCAATTAAAGACTCTGTTGCATTTGCTTAGGAAGAGGTTAAATTTAGAAATTTAGGTTTCTTGTTCTTGCTTTTGTTGTTCTTTGTCCATTTTTTTTTCTTGTTTTCCTCTCTTTTCCTCCTTTAATTCTCTTTTAACAGTTTGTTCTTCTTTGATTTTCAAAACACTGTCCTTTATTTAAATTTAGAGGCAAGTCAAGTTTTTGGTAATTTATTCAGGTTGTATATGTATTTGTAGCAGCAGACCCTTTTCAATATGGAATTTGCTATAGTGCATGAAGTGAAGTCATCCCACTTGGTAAGAAAAAAAGAAAAAGAAAAAGTATTGTGGGGTTCAGGTCACTCAAAGAACCCAACACAGAGTGAGCTGGCAGATATATAACTAGCGGGTAAAGGAATGGAGTCAATCAAAGGAGGTCCAGACCTGGTCTGTCTTGCGTTTTTAATGAGAAAACCCTCATTAGTGGAAGGAAGGAAGACGGAAGACCGGGAGAGGGTTGTTAGGCCAGGTTTCCGTTTATGATTGGGCAAGGCGACATTGTCCTTTGAAGTTATTGGTGAGTTTCTTCAACTGTTGCCGTTCCTTGGTGCAGAGGGTCTGTCCTCGTACATACTGCACATGAGACAAATCCCTCTTGTCAGACTCATCTGTGGGCTTTCCTTATCGATCTGGATGTTTGCATTCCTTTGCTCATCTGGGTGGCGCCAGGGACAATTCACTGCCCTGATATCCAAACTTTGATCTCTGGCCTAAGGTTTGCTCTTGTGGGGATCCTGAGAAGAACCACTTGTAGAAAATATTTAGTATAAAACATGCCTTGTACCATATTTTACATCCATGGAAATATTCATAACGAATCCATAATAAATTTGTTCGGTCCTAATGGTGACTCTTACTTAACTTGATCGTTTTTACATCTCTTTACAAAGCAAATTTTCAGCATTTGTTTCTACAAAGTTCTTGAAGGTTAGTGCTCATTTTACTCTCTATACTTACTGATTTCTCAAGTAAAAAAAAAACAAAAACCAAAATCGTCTCTAAAATTTTTCTCAACCATTATGTGTATAACTTTCTTTATGACTAAACTTGATTTATAATTTTATTTCATACATTTGCTGAAATTATTTAACATTGCTTCCAACATCTCACTTTATATTTTTGACAACAAATTTGAACTTTCCTTCCCATAGCAAAACACAATTTTTTGAGAACTACTGTTTCAGAATATCATTTTTGATAGTACTAAGATATCATATAGCAAATGTGGGTTAAAGCAATATTTCTGACAGTGAACTGTGATTATCTGTGGACTGTGTTTGAGAGCATGAGATAGATTTTCTAAGCTTTTTCTATTACAGACTTTCATCTTAGATATTTGGGGTAAGGAACTACTACAGATCACATTACTCAAAAGGAAAAAAAAAACTTTTTTCCTCATTGAAGCCAAAATATTATTAAAGTCACCTACACAAGTACCTATGATTGCTTTTCTGCTTGCTCCCAACAGACTGGGCAAGATAAACACTTTCTTAAGGTCATATGTCATACATCTAGAGCTCAGATTTTTTGTTTGCTTTCATTTATAACAATAAGAGATTTAGATCAAATTGCATATATGAAAAATGTTCCTGATAGAGTTAGTATTCAAATTCATATTGTAAAAGAAAATATGTAGTTCAGTGAATATGATATTTTGCCCAGAGACAGTAAAATCATTGGCAAAGGAAAGCTTTCTAGTTCTAAAACTTTTGGAATTTTATCTGCAGTTTAAAATTTTAGAATACATTAACCTGGAAATGCCATCCCAAGATTTTAGTGCTGCATTTGCACTTATCAGACAACATGAAGAAATAAATGCAATATCTGGAAAAAGTAAGTCTATATGAAATGATTAGTCTTTGATTACTCTCTCTGATCAGAATTTACATCATACATAGTTTTCCAATATACTTAAATATGTATGTGTATATGCTAACTATGTACTGCTAAATATGATGCAAATGAACAAAGACTTTGAAGTAAAACAGAAATAATATTTGATGGGAGGGGGCTTGGGCACCCCTACGAGAGGTGAGAGCTAAGAAAAGAACTCACAGACGGCATTAAGGCCGGGATCATAGAGCAAGTTTATTAGTTGCAGCAGGGAGCTGAAGCTCCCTGTGGGCTGGGAAAGTTACATTCAGAAAGGAGCTCACAGGTATGTGATGCACCATGTGTCATATGATGGTCCATATGTACTCCCTTCCTGGGTGTAACCAGGGTTGTGGCTATGAATAACTGCCAGTCCACCTGCAATTTTCACCTGGAGTTCTCACAGACCTATTATTAAAGACAGCCTCCTTTCCAAAATGGAGGAAGTTGCTAAGGGGCATGACTTTGGCTACTCAGGGAAGGTCTGACTCTAAGTTCATCCCCACCATGCCTGGGTGGCTTATTGGCATGCTTTAGGTTTGGTCTGTTTATTTCCTGCTAACATATTTGCATACCTTTATAGATTTTAAGGTACGTAGTCATGCATCAGTATTGTATGAAACAGGTCTTACATATGAATATTTACATCTTTTAAATTAACTTCACAAAATTATTTGCCTTTTAAATATATTTGTTTAATTTTAAACAAAAATGAGGTTGTTTTAAGATTTTGTCATATACTTCCCCTTACATATATCTTTAAATGATTCATTCTGCAATATTTCTTATATTCGTTTTGTTTACAAAAAATGCTATTAGATCTGGAAAAAGTAAATTAGGCCTGCTCTTAATAAACTTAGACTCTTTTGGGTGAGATTGAGCACATCATTAAGATTAAAATCTGCTTAAGGAATAGCATATAAGCAAGGCATAGCATTTTCTTTCAAATTAAATACCTTAATGATGAATAATTCTTTCATGAATTTTCTTATTATAGTTTAATGAGGGTAAATTTATTTTTAAAATTTGTGATATAATTCACAGTTTCTCATGAGAACAAATTCTTCATTTTCTACATAAAAGACTTTTAAGGCCATATTTTGGTCACCTATTGTTCAAATTAGCATAAGACCAAACCACTTGAGATTTAGGTAACTACAAAAACAAACAGATGGCTGCTAAGACTGCACATGATTTGAATGTATCTAGTTTAGGTTCTATTTCACCTTGGATATAGACTTCTAATTTGAGGTCAGATTTTTGAAACTTTTCCAAGTCTAGAGTTCCTGAATTAGAAGAGAATCATTTATGATAATTAATATCACAGAGTAATCATTAATTAGAAATCACAACTCTATATTTATATAATTCTAGAATTATGGAAAAGTTTATGCTATACTTATAGAATTTCACAATGATGTTTTTTAACCTTTTTTTTCATTCTGTAACTTAGACTTGAAGGCTTACATATCGTATGTGTATAAACAGTAATAAAAACAATTATTAAAGGTTGAAAAGTGTGAATGTTAATTTTATGTCAACTTGACTGACCACTGGATACCCAAACATTATGTCTGGGTGTGTCTGAGGGTGTTTCTGGATGAGATCAGTATTTGAATTGGTGGATTTAGTAGTTTGCCTTTCTCAATGAAATTGGGCATCATTGGGTCTGCTGAGAATCTGAATAGATAGACGACAGAGGAAAAAGGAATTCATCCCTCTTTTTTTCTAGTACCTTCCTACTCATCTTCTCTTCCCTTTAGATTGGTATTTACACCATTCTTCTCCAGCTCTCAGGCATTGAGCTTTGGACTGACTCACACCACTGGTTTTCTTGAGTCTCCTTAAAGATGACAGATTTGGGGACTTTTTAGGTTCCATAACTGAATGATCTACTTCCTAATTATCTATTTATTTATCCATCTACCTGTCATCTATCTATCATCTATTCTGCTTCTGTTTCTCTGACTAACACAGAAATCATTCATAATAACGTCCCTGTAACTATGTTAGAAACAATCCTATATTCCTTTATTAAAAGAGAATATTTAAAGCAAATTGCAATATTCCTACAAAGAAATTTAGGAATTTTTTTTTCACATAGCTAAACACACATAAGCACACACATACATGAAAAATATAAAATCTTCAAGGTCTAGAGTCAGATAAATATTTTACACCAAGAGATGTAGAAAAGTATATTGTTCTATAAAGTCAAATTAAAAATAATTAAAGACTAGCAATAAGGTTACCAAGTAGTGTGTTTAAGAATTGTTTAAAATTTTTCAATATATTCTAATAACACAAATATAATTGAAAATGTCTTTTGTAAAAAGAAACAAAAACCCTCTAGGTCTTAATAGGAAAAATATAATATATAAAGTACTCTTTTTAATTAACCATAGCAATAACGACATGGAATATTCAAGTTTAAGCATGGTGTCTAAGAGAAAATTGATTATTCATATTTAAGCATAGTGCTTAAGAAAAAAATAGTTTCTAGAGAATTGAAGTTCATACAATTAGAATAAATTAAAAAAATAAAATTATAGGCAGACTGTGCCCAGTCAGAGGTGACTGACGCAACCGCTACTCCACCAGGGTATATCGCAATTCGACTTTTTAGGTGCCATCCAAATGCCCTTGTTTTTTTCTTTTTTCACTATTTGTTTTTCTGAAAAGTAGATATTTGATCTCAACATATGTATCATCTACAGATAAACAAAAGAATAGAAGAAATGGATTAGTCACAGAGATGTGATTTTGTATGTGCTCTTCATCTGCAAGAAGAAATATCTTTTCTTTACACTCAGATCACATGGTCCTATAAATGGCAAACTCATTGTAACAGAAATTTCAGAGATTTAATCTGCTTGAAATTATCTAATGAAAATGTATAGAATACCAAGAGGTCCAATGTACCATAAAGAGGGATTATAAAGAGTCTGTCCTCTAAGATATTATGCAGCAAAAAAACTTAGGAATAGTGCCTTCTAGTAGATTTTCATGATTTGTAGAAGCTCCTTTCATGAGTTAAGTAATAAAGATAAACAAGATCTGAGTAAAAGGAGAAGTGTATACACTGACCGCCTGCATTAATCCTATACTGCTGTCAATTTACATGCAGTCTGAACTAGCATGCACAACGTATCAAAATGAAACATTTTTTGATGCTATTTTAAAAGAAAAATAAGAACTGTGATCAATAGCAGATTTCATATATGTGGAGGTGGTTTTTTAAAAAGTGAAAAATACAGTTCCCTCACATCATTTTTATTTATATTTTCCTGTGGAATCATTAGTCAACACACTGTCAAGTATGAATTCTGAGCTTTGAAGTCTCATTATAGTACTCACACCTATGAAAATCAGTCTAGCTGAACATCACAGGCTCATGCAACTGAGATTGCCCAGAAAGCTATACTTCAGCATGCATTCTATATGTTGAAGAGAACATGTATTTCCATGGAAGTCATAACTAAATATTTTCATAGCAGGATTACAAGAGGCACCCAAGTGACAGAGATGCCATTTTAACCACGACTGGCAATGCAAAAGTTTCTCATGAAAAGGGAAGATATCACTCTTCTCTAAAATAAAAAATGAATGTACTAAAGATGAATGAGTGAACAGGAAATAAGGGAATAGATATAACTTGAAGAGATTGATTTAATTCTGTGTTTTTTTTGAATGTCTACTGAATGCCTTGTACTTTGTTCAGTGTAAGAACTAAAAAAGCATTCGAGTCCATTAGCAACTTGAACACAGGTCAGTACAAAGAACATAAAATGTATTTGAAGTAATATTCATAATGAATTTAGGTGGTTTCTAGTATCTGACTACTCAGATATTGGTGGCTTCATTAACTAATGACACTTCATGTAGTCTATATTACAGTTATTATCTCTTCAATCTGATTATTTTCCTTATAAACCACTCATCCATTTATAAAGTTCTATCTAAATTGAATTAGAAGTTTAATATACTAATTAATGAACACAGACTAGGGGTAAAATAATATGAGCTATGCATATTTAATAATAGTTGAAGAAATTCCTGAGAAAATTATTTGGCGAAAACAACATGGAGAATTTCTCTTATTGGAAAAATTCCATTAGTGAATTTTAATGTTTCAGTTGGAGTCTCCGTTTGTGCTGTCTGTTGAACAGAAATCACCCCATGTTGAAATATTCAATTTCTTTTATCAATTAGTAAATAGCACATTTCTGATGCTAAATAGTAATTGATCTGTGTCGTATTTTATGATACATGTTATAGTGCTACAGGTCAAACACCTTGATAAATAAATGCATTTATTTTTCATTTATTTGGTTATTATAAAGAGAAAGAGATCTTTTTCCTTACTGCTCTTATGACATTTTTCTTTTTATATTTCTAAGTCAGAATTTCACAAATTGAACCCCACTGAATTTTGGGATTTAACAGTAATTATTTGTTATGGGAGCTAATCCTATACATTATAGAATTTTTAGTAGCATGGTTAGCCTCCATCACCTAGATGCCACTAATGTTCACACAGCCTCATGGTCAAGACAATCAAAAATATCTCCAGAAAAAAGCAACAACAAAAAAATATTTCATGGAGAACCAAAATTGTCCCAAGTTGAAAAATTTCTTGCTAAATGGTAACATTTCTTTTAGATGACATTCAATAAGGCTATATTATGAAGACTTTCTAGTAAATAAATTGCATTGAATATTAAATTATTATTGAGTTTATAATTAGTCACTAAGTGGAAAAATTATTTAATCTGTATATGGGATATGTTTGTACTCTGTATCTGAGCAAATATGCTTCATACTGAATGCTTAGCAATTTTAAAGGGGTGATATGACAGTGTGTGGACTGGCTAATATTTTATGTATATCTTATATACATTTGATGAACTTTACAATTGAGTAATATTACTTTTTCAGTAAAGTATAAGTTAGAGTTTTCTTATCTAAAAAATTAAAATGTATATGCAATTTATAAATAAAAGCAAATAATATTTCCTATTAAAGCTCAGACAAAAGTAATTTTAATATGTAGTTACAAATATGGAACTAATATTAATAAACATACTTTCTTGTTATTATTTATGTTTCAAATAAAATTTTTAAAAATGTGTATCCTTTTCCAAAGTTCTATCTGCATACCTCAAGATAAGATAACCTGGATGGCTAGTATTTAGAAAATTACTTTGATTTTCCTGTTTAATCAATAGATGGCTTTAAATTGACTCCAACTGTACCCATTACCAATCTCACACCTAATCACGTGAAAAACTTTTGATAAAATCTTATTCAAAGACAGAGGCATGCAAAATTTATTTATCAAAATACAGACAAAATCACTACAATCTTTCAGTTCGACATGATGACTGGAGGTGAATGAAATTAAGAAAAGGTAAAATTGAAAGCATAGTAACGATCTATTTATTTTCCCAAAGTATCTCCTTATTAATTGGATTTTAATTCTGATATCATTAGCTTTCCTATTATACATATATTCCTATTTTCTTCTAAAATGTGTCATTTGACCAGTGTAATCAAATTTATATATATATATATATATATATATACATCCATATATACTGTATAAGCATTATTTTAAGAAATAGTAATGAACCTCTATTCATCATACATAGACAGGTTATATTTGAATTACATATTCTAAATATGCACACATTATTTGAAGAAATAGAGTCCATTATTGAGCACAAGAGATAGTGAGAAACTACATAGTCAGCATCTATAAGTATATGCTGTATTTATAGAAAGTAAAATATAAGAAGTTATATGATAGTTAACTTCCCTTTTATCTGTGCAAAAAAAAAAAGCATGACATTGTCAGTTTTTTACTTTGGTTTCATTACTAAGGTGATTACTTAACTAGTCATTTCACATTCATAAAATACACAAAAACAAAATTCAGTCTGATCCCTCACTTTACACATGAGAAATCCCTGTCATGAGTTAACCAACAACAAAAAACCATAGTTAGATAACATCTGGAATAGAAACCTAGTGTCTTAATTATAGTTTCATTGTTCTAATAGCAAGCTTTAGGAATCTAAAATAAAAGCTACAGGACCAGATAATGAGTAAAGATAAACTTAATTACTTTCAAATCATACACTGAGAAAGATGTTGATATATAAGAAATATAGTGGCTGTATTGACCACCAGCCCATATTAGGCCCTATAAAGAATGATATCAAAGTGGCATAGTAGGGTCATACCCTGGTGGCCTAGCAGTCTAATAGCACCTGCAAGTAGTCCCACATGCATCCCAAGGTCCAGGGTTCAGGACCCCAGATCAGGGAGATCAACCATTGTGAACAACTAAATAAAAGTAAATAATGCTTAAAAAGAAAAGTAGTATAGCCTTTATGGGGAAAAGATATATGGGAAACAAATTACTAAAAACTGAAGTGATACAGAAAGATTTCATTTTAATGTGTGAGTTTTTATTATTCTTTAAAGATAATAATTTTACAAAATGTATCACTTTTCTCTAAAGAAATCAGCTACACTAAGAACAAATGCCTTCTTAAAAATTATTTTCTAAAGTTAAATTCTGTATTATTTATTTTCAGAATAAATCAACTAGACTATAGCCTCCACTTTTCGTGAATATATGATCCTTTACCACTTTCATTCCTTTCAAGAATCTAAGAGAACTTGACTATAGGAAGCAAATATTCTTATCTATACTTTGCAGGTAGGTCAACTAAGCTATTGAGAGTTGCATGAGTGGTCTAAAGTAACAAAAGGAATTTTGAAATCCTCTATGCAGTTGGAATTAAAACCCTTATTTTTCTTTTACCCCTACTCTCCTCTTAAACTAGCAAAACTTCCTAGTCTTTGCTAGATTGCTTCCAGGAAAATAATACTATGGAGCAATATAAGCGAAGCTCCATGCAACAGCCCTATTTCCACAAGGAATTAAAAAAATCACCATGAGTTGTGTTTAAACATTATCAGCTTAGGGTTTGAGACATTATTTTTACTATTTCCATATACCCCATGTCCACCAGAACTTGATGAATCAATTTTCATTCATAATAAATTGCATAATATTTTTCAGAGACCTTTGGTGTTTGCACAATATCAATAATTATTAGTTTAATGGGCATATTACTGTTTTAAAGATTAACACAATGTCATACACATGCCTATATTGAATCAACTTTAAAGGTCCAAAGTGTTTTAATGTGCACACTTACACATTAAAATAATTTTCCACAAGTCTAGTTCAAAGCAGTAAGCAAAATATTTGAAGAAATGATGTATATGGCGATATCTCACAAATTCATTCCACTTTGACATGAATATTAATGAGTTACTAGACATGGGTTTCATCATAGTGAATAATGACTTTGTGAAGTAACATGATTAAGAAACTATTAAAATAATTGAAATACTGAACAACAAAGCAATAACTGAATATTAGTAATTATTAGAGTTGACCCATTATGACCCTTGTGATGGATATATGCCTATGTATCTTTGTTAATTTCTGTCATAATCTTTCAGCAAATAAGATAACAGTCTTCATGTAGAAGTAGGATTACTCCCAACTTCTCCCAGTAATGAGTCCAGAGATAATAAATTTAATAGAAAGAATGGGTGCATATTGGCAGAATAATTCATTGTATTCATTGTCTTCAACCCCTTTTAATCACATCATCTTATAAAGCTACTTTTGATTTGCTTTTTTTTAATGGCAAGGTAGCTACCTATTGATATTCAATCAACTTTGATACAGTTTTAGCCTTTTACAATGACATTTTACTAAGTTTGTAGCAAAGGAAGAACTACAAAATCGAAGTTGCAAACATAGAGTCAGTGTTGAAAGTAAAATATAAAGGCAAAGCACAAACTTAATAGAAAGAACAAAAAGATCCATATATCTGTAATAAATGAAGGTTGGAAAACCAGAATTTTTCAATGAGTAAAATTTACTAAATAAAATATCCTGGTTCAGTGTGTGTGTGTGTATATATATATATAATGGAGTTTAATGAAATTGT
Source organism: Solenodon paradoxus (assembly GCA_004363575.1). Lineage (NCBI taxonomy): Eukaryota > Metazoa > Chordata > Mammalia > Eulipotyphla > Solenodontidae > Solenodon > Solenodon paradoxus. The sequence goes on along the minus strand of RJWH01003422.1, from coordinate 124,208 downwards.
CTCATTTGGTGTGATGATGACTGATGTATATTTACAACACATTTTACTAATTAATAAATGCATCCATCAATTCACAACTATGATTTGTATTTTAACCAGTTATTTTTACAAACTTCCAACTTCTGCTCAAGATATACCAAGCTGAATAGAATCTCATAGAAATACAAACTGAAATAAGAAGTTAGATAATCTACACTATCATATCTTTTCCTAAATGTTTGAGCGCTGCAGCTGATAAAGAAATTAACTATCTGAAATACAAAGGGAGTCAGACACCATCAAGCAGAGATGGGGCAAAAGCACTGATTGACACAAATTGGAGCACAGGAAAAAACAGAGCCAAGTTATAACTGAATAATATGGAATGAGCTCAAATCTTCACCCATTTGCTAAAAGATGAGGGCAGGCTAACATGAAAAGATACAACCCTTGGACAGGCAAACTCAAGCAGTGTCCCTAGTGTTATCACACCTCCACCAAGAGGAGTGACTGGTACATGCAAACAAAATTCAAGAACTTTTTGCAAAGATGGACATATCTCAATTCCTCTGCCTGTCCAAGAAAAACTGCTTTTAGGTCCCTTATCATCAAGAAAGAAACATGGAGGCTTACTGGTTTCTTTGGGTATTGAAGAGAGCCCTAACTCCATGACTGCTTTTGCCCATTGGCGTCTGAGAATATTGTTTTCACCTGGAGGCAACCCTGGGGATTTGGATGTGGCCTTCCTGATGTAACTACCTACCAGGTACCCTCATTTCAAAAAACAGCTATTAGTTTAATTCTGAACATTTGTCAAAAATGTATACTTGACCCATGGAGGACTTACAAAATTTTATCATTCTATTCCCATTTGGGGTGAAGCAATTCAAATTCAAATACTAACAAGGTAGGAAGAGCCTTCAAAATCTTCTGTTTTTCACAGATAAATTGATTATTCAAGAGTGTTATTACCCTTGGTCCCAGAGGCATCTGTCTTCCTTCCTGGGGAAATTTTATCATCCACTCCGTCAACTTGGGCAAAACCACTGACTCTATGGGGTTCTCAGTTTGTAACAGGCCCATGGGGAGGAGAGGGCAGCCAAGGGGCTTCTCTATGAGTTGTGAGTTCTTTGGTGCTTGGTGATAGAAATTAGCTGAAGACCACACAATACCTTAGACGAAGATTTTATTGGAGGGTTGGAGTTCGCAGTGAGGAGACAGAATAGATTCCTATACTGCTCATTTGGATGGTCACAGGTACTCTTTTAAGCAGTTTCTAGACAATCAGAGCACATGGGGTGATTCCCCACCACGGTCACACTAGTGAGTGATTGCTGATGGAACATCTAGGGGTTGTCATTATCCTTTGTTTTTATTTCTGTTTCAAGAATACCTAATAAAAATGCTGGGGAAACTGTTACTAGATAGCCTTCCCCCTGCTGGTCTTGGTGGATGAGGAACTTTTGACCACAAAGAGGAAGGGCTGGGAAGTTTCTAGGCTCCCCCCGCACCCCCAAGGGGACGCTCATGCCATGGAGTTGTGATTGATTGGTTAGGTATTGTGTGATACCAGGGATAGATGAGCTTTTCTGATCAGATTCTCATATGCAGATTCTCATATCAGAATTCAGAGAACCCACACTGTCCTTTTGAAGGTTATACAGTATAGGTATATGGCCTGGGGATGAGGTGGTTGCGCTGAAGGCAGCCCTCAGCAAGATAAGGTCTCTCTTGCTAGGAATTAATTTCCTGTAGTGATGTTCAAAGAATACTGAATTAACTGGTGGTTATACATAATTTTAGGGGGGACTAAAGAGAGTTAATCAAAATAGAGGCATTAACAATCACAACAATGGGGAGTTAATGATTTCAGGGATTTTAGGGGTATTTGGCAAGTAGGCCCCTCACAATGGGGAAGGTAATGATTTCTAGAGTCATTGGTTTTAAAAGAGATTCTAGTTAAGTTTAAGTGCATTGACAAAGGGTGGGGGGAGGTAAGGGGAAATGCCCTTCTCCTGGCTCCCATTCTGCCTGTCTCAAGTTCACCAATAGTTAATTACATGGGGTTCTCTTTCAGGTGTGCAGACTATGTATGCCGTAGCAACTACTCAACCCTCTTGATTTACACAAAAGGGACCAGGATAATACAAAAATGAATGGATGTGTCTGTGTTCCAATACAGCTTTTTTAATAAAACACAGTAGTCAGTTCATGACCCGTAATTCAACTTCTGCCTGATGGTTTAACAAAGTGAAGACTCTTCTGCAGAAACTAAAGCATATATGAGTAGGAACTCATACTCACAGCTTTTGATAATGATTTAGTTGTTTTGATTCACCAAATGAAAAACTGCAGGGTAGAAATTTATGAATGTATGGAATGATTTGCAGTTATTTAGCTAGTATATAATAGACAATTAGTAAACAAAATATATTAATATAAGGAAAAGAAAATAATAGAATTGTTAAAGACATACAAGATTTACTGAAAATATGTCACATACATTACTGCAATTGGAAGAAACATTTGAAGAAATATTGACTGATAATTTTCCAAAGTCCTTCAACAAACCCTGTGGATCCCAAACAAAACAAAGACATCAAGATAATTTAAAGGCATATCATGAAAAATCTGCTAAAAACAAACAAATCATAGATAAAATCTTAAAATTAACTTTGGAGACACAAACCCTTATTTTATTTTCCTTGAGTAAATTTTCCCTTCTAGAAGAAATAAACTTAATTTACTTAATCATTTTAACAAGGATTTTGAAAGTAGGTTGTAGGTCATATTTTGGTATTGATGCTAAACTTGATCCTTTCTTATGTAGCTGGTGCTATATAACATGCTTTTTTGTTTTTTATTAAGATAACTCCATTTCTATTTGTTAAGCAACTCATTCTAGGTAATAAGTCAAAAGAGTATTATATAAAACAAAAATCTTATGTTAATATATCACTTGCATATAGTTAAAATCCTATGTACATCATTTTGTGGTTGTTCCTAGTATCTGCAGGTTGGTCCCTTACCACCTAGTAAGGGATTCAACTTCATGTATTTATGCTCTTTTGAGATATAGCTTTAAAGAGTATTCCCAATATGGGACATGATATCATTATGATAAAGGTAAAAGAACACAATGCAATAGTTCCTAATACCCCTCCTCAAAAGTGGCCTTAATAATGTACACTCACATTGAATTGTCAAAAAGAGTGAATATGGTTGGTACCAATCCACTGGGAAAGGAGGTTATCAAAAGCCTTTGGTCTCAATACTACTGTGACATATAATTAGTACTTCTCTGCTTTCAGGCACTATTTCCACATAATTATACATATTAAAGGCTATATGTATTTTAGAGGCAAATAAAAGAGGGGTATAATGTATTATAATCTTTGGCCATATGCAGACAAATGATAGCTGGATTGCATCTTTTATCTTTAGTCAAAGACAAATTATATGATATGCAAGTGGTTTTAGAGCCACTTTGTCATGCTCTTATGCAGGATGTTCAAACAGGATACTTTTAAATAAGAACGAATATATAACACATTTAAAGGGCTGTTTGAATAAAATAACCTCATAACATTTTATAGATTACTATATAACATGTAGCCATGATGTCTGGTAAAAAGAACTTAATCCACAGAACATAATGAAATTGGTGGACCAGGACCACAGGCTAAGATACAGATGGGCATTCTAAGATGATTTTCTTGATCATGTAAGACAATTATAGTGCTTTCTTGCCACATTTCTATATTTAAGTTTTAAAGATAAACTTTCTTTTCATCTGACTGTAAAAAAAGCAAAAAATACATGGAAACTTATTGGCAATAGAAATATAAAAAAAGAGACTATATCTCAAATCGACTTTTGAAAACATTTAAAAATTACCTTCTCCATGCAATATCAAAAGTTTGCTTTATCTGACTGCTTTGATTTAATATTCAGCATTATAATCATTTTCAGTACTGTATTTTCAAATCAAATAAATAAATCCATAAAAATAAATCCAGAGAACTAGAAAAGACAGATTAACCTCATCATCATCAGAAACATATTCTGATATATCAAGTCAACAGATTTTTCTTCCCCAGGTAAATTGTTGAAAGTGAATATACTTTGAGTTGTTTAGAGAAGGAATGGAAGGACCACATAAGCTTACAGTAGCCAACACTGTTGATAAATTACTCTGCCTGCCTATGGTAGAATGGTGAAATTTTATAATCAGCCTATGACATTCAAAATACGTAATTAAAAAACAATAAAAACATTGATAAAATTCTAGTTTGTCATCTTCATTCTCTATACAGTTATCTTCCAATAACATTGTTTTTAGCATTTGCCATTCAACATTTGACAAAACTACTTGTAGAGTCTTTGCAAAATTCCAACACAATTCACTTCATATTTATAATTGGTATATATGCATATTTAAAATTGGTGTAAACAACACAACTCATTTGTTCTCAATCCCTTTTTGAACCCCTAGCTTCTTGTTTAATTGACAAAATTATTCATGAGACAGTCACCCACATTCCCACCTACCACTTCCTCGCATAACTTTAGTCTTATTTCGTCCCTTACCACTGTTTCTTCCTGATTTTCCTGACCTTGCTGCACTGACTTTCTTGCATTTGGCTTAACAGCGTGCACTCCTCCTAGAGCCTTTATTCTGAATGTTTCTTCTGGCTGGAATAAAACCGACTTCCCAAATATTTGCGTGCTTGGCTCTTTACCTCATTTCATTCAATCAAATCTCACTTTCTAAATAAGATAGACTCTGGCACCAATTTAAACAAACTCCTGTCCCAGCACTTCTGATTCTTCCAAACTTTATCTATGTTTCCCCATTTTATATTGCACTTATCACCTACTTAGATATTTTTACATTCTTATTGTGTATACTGTGTTTGCCTGCTTCCTTGCCCCATCCTCACCCATAATTTCAGTTAAGTTTTCAAAGGCAGAGACCTTGGTCTGTTTGTGCCTAGTGTATAGCAGCTTTTCAAAAACCATTTCACAAAAGAGTAAATGAGTCATAAAGTAGGGATTTAAGGACCATCATATTTGAAATGGAAATTATACTACTGATAATTCATCCAGTAGAAAGAACTTAAATCTCTGTATATGCTTTAAAGCTACAAGAAGAGTTCCTATATAGATGTTTATTATACAAATTTTAAAGAAATATAGACTAAAGTTCATCAACAAAAAGATAATGTTAAAAGGTCATAACTAGAGTGCCCCCTGTCTAGTAGATAGATACTACAATATTAAAATTTAAACAAATGCATGAGGTGATAATAAGGATCAGATTATCATTAAATTTACCTTAACCTAAACCTTTTAGGTGGTAATAAGGTTACTATCTAAATTCAACCCTCCTCTTCCACAATGGGAGAGCAAAAATCCAAAATGAAAGCAAAAAAAAATTTTTACATTAGAGTTAAATGATATGAAAAGATTTCCTCTATAGATAATAGGCATGGGACATTGATTTATGCTAATGACAGTAATAAAGCAAATCATGTTTTATGATGTTATAAAGTGACTGATAGGATTCAGTTATCTCCTCTGTGCATATATATCATCACTTTTGAAATGAGGATTTGTAGAAAGACATGGGTCCATTTTCAAATCATTCATTTTCAATAATTTTAGATGCTGTTCTCTCTCATGTCAAACTGTTTAGTGACAACATATTAGAAATACAGCCCCTATGTTTTTCTTATCACACATCATTTCTGTATTCTCTACAACACTGAAAATTCCATCTGGTATGGTATTATGTCTGACATGTTCCTAAATCAAATAATCAACTGGCAAGGAATCTCCTACTCGTATGTTACATCAGAATTGGTGGTTACCAGAAATGGATGGGGAAGGGAGTTGGGTAAATTAGGTGAAAAGGGTCAACTCCATGGTGAAGGACAGACTTGAATTTTTGGTAATAAAGTTCATGAAGTATGTCTAGATTATTATATATTATTATATACTATATTATACTATATTATACTATATATACTATATATACTATATATACTATATACTATATATACTATATATACTATATATAGCATATATACTATATATACTATATTATACTATATACTACATTATAATGCTGCATACATGAAATGATTTTATAATTCAGTATTCAATCAAAAATTCTAACAAATGCTGATATTTAAAATATTAGTGTCAGCATAGAAATTTCCAAATTAACATTTTCTTAAAATTAACTGACAGTTTTAAGAAATGATATAGTTTTTACTAGTATATTTTGCTTTTATAATTCATGAGCTACATTATTGTTTCCTACTGGTTAAATCTTATCCATAAAATTATGATAAAACATATCTTAAAAAGCTGTCATAATATTTAAATGGGATGAACCTACTGAGGTATTATGCAATTAATATTCAATAAATATGGTTGGTACTTTAGGCAATTGCATGTAAAGTTTGAAGCAGTGATTTGAGGCTCTGCAGCTAGAGCATAAAACACTATGTAGGACAATCTATGATACCATGTCTGCCTCAGTGAATTTTTCCCTAAGTACATCTACATGAGCAGACTTACAACACTATACAGAATTTTAGTGTCATAGAATTCTCTTTTATGACAACTATAATAACTACCACACCAATGGTTTTCTTGATCCATCCAGTAAAATGTATTTAAAGGAAACTTAAGCCAAAGGGAATGAATGCGATTTGATTTTTAATAGGGTTTTGGCACTATATTCTTTTCCATCAAAATACAGACTAAAAGGCAAATATTTTCCACATATAAATTAAAGCAGATTCTTAAATATTTTCTTAGGCATGAAAGTCCAGTCTATAAGACCCTGTCATAAAGTTTTTGTTTGCAATGATATCTAGAAATAAGCATGACATGGGTGGCATGAAAAACCACATGGATCTCCACACTTTACTAAATCTATATTCCATTGTCATAGAGTATTAGGTCTCACCATAAATATCATATTGGTCCAAATCAGATTCAGAGAAGGAAACTAACTTTATGAATGACACTTGTCATTTTATCGAAAACACACACACATAAGTATATAATATATGTACATATGTATTTGAATTAATTAGCCACTTACTATAAGAGTTGAAAATGTAAGCTGTGGAGAGAAAGGAGAGAATTTGAAAATATTTCCTTGGCTAGTTGAATCAGTTCTTCTGATTAGTTAGACCACTGTCTCTAAGTAGAGTTAATGAAAGACAATTTATAGCAAAACATTATTGAGTGCTGGGTTGTTTGATAATGACTGAGCTATTAGAATTCAAAGCAAAGGAGGGAACATTGTGTTTAAGGATGTATGAGGAAGGTTTACTGGATAAACTAGAATATAACAGGAGCCCTCAGGTTCTGTTTGTCTAATATCTCTTAATATTTTATTTTGGCAAGAATATGACAGAAATGTTAGATCCTTTTCAAACAACATGTATGGAGGCACATTATATATATACACACATATACATATACATATATATGTGTGTATATATATATATATTTCCCTTATATTAGTGAGAATAATTGAAACTAATATGGGATATGGAGAATGATGGAAACAAATTATAGAATACCTTGAGAATCCTTCAATCCAAACTGACAAACACACAAAGTCAAAGATTTTCCTTAAAAAATAATAAAACTAGTATATATACATTAAATGATGAAAATGGAAAAATCACTGTTTAGTAACTATCACAAGAATAATTGATTTAGGCAGAAATAAGCAATAAAATGCAATGTAAATAATTTTAAGGAGAAACAAGTTATTTACATAACTTTAAATTGGGTTCCCATGAGACACTTTTTACAAAGGAAAGAATAATTTATATTGTAGAAACCTAGTAGATCACATCTAAACCAAGGGATCAAAGTAATACTTAATTTTTAAACAATATTTACTGGAATCAGAAAGGGCAGTGTAAATGAAGTGCATATTTATCTGAAATCACTGAAAATCTAAAATGCTATAAAATGAATAGTATAATTTCAATCATACTTAGAAAGTATATATTTCTCTAAATAATTGAATTAACCATTTATTTACTAATCTGAACATACTTTTATAATGGAGCAGGCTAACCCATTTTCAAATGTCTTATGATTTCTTTTCTGTGCTCTGCTCTATGCTTTTGTAGGACATAGAACATGCACTTCAGTCTGTGTGAATTTCATGCCGCAGTGTCCTTTCCCAGTGCCTTGTTCCTCCTTCCTTCCCTTGTTCTTCCCACCCCACTCCTCTGGTGTCCAGTCTTGTGTCCTGTGAATTTTGTGAGGTTTGTCTGCGCTTAATCTATTTGATAAACAACTACATCTTGAGTTTTTTTTTAATCTTTCAGGGAAACTATTAGACTAATCCTATTCCTTCCATTTTCATTTTTACTTTTCAGAATGAATTTTTTTCATTAATTTACTTCAGAGTTCAGATATAATTACAGAAAGAGCTCTTCTAGATTTCAAGAAAGAGAAAATGTATCAGGACAGATACTGCTTGGGCATGCCCTTGTGGATCAGGCCACAAATGTGCTCACAGCAGGTCATGCAAATCTCAAGGACCCAAGTTTGAAGGGGTGAAAAATCTAAATAGATAGATGATAGGTAGAAGATTGATGATAGGCAGCTAGAAGGTAGATGACAGAGGAATAGACACAATGTTTCTTCCATCTATATCTTCCTTCCTTAAAATGTTTCTTCTTCCTCTCCTTGTCTTCCTTCCTGTCTTTTTAAAAAGGAAACAATACTGCTAAATTCAATGATAGATAACTGAGTTACAATGCTTAGATGTAAATAGATTTAACTGGTTAAATTATGACACAGTACTGCTTACATAGAATAATAGAAAACAGAAAAAAAATTCAATGAATCTTTGCAATGTTCCTCAAATAAGATAAAATTATGCACTTCTATTAGGATGAGGAAGAAGGGGCAGGTTTTCATTATATCAGTACTGCTTTAAGGGAAATAATTATCATACCCCCCAAAAAAAATACATTTATCTTAGTTAATAAAAGGAGTTAGATATAGTAAAAGTTGCTTTTAGGACACATGTCAAAGGAGAAAGAAAAAAGATGTGGAATAGTTGTGATGTGATTAACTGAGAATAGCAATGAAATAGATATTGATCCCAAAATGGCTAAGTAATTTAGCTCACTATAATCCTACAGTTAATAAGAAAAATTGTAAATAAAGGCAAGTACTAAAGGACACGTAGAACATTAAAAAGCAATAAAACTCACCAAATTAAGTAATAATTTGACAAAAATAATGTCCTAGACATCATTGATTACACCTAGGTGTGGCCCATTTTAAAGAAACATATATTGAAACCCTAGTACTAGTTACACTTTTTTAGAAAGAATACAAAGTGGCAAGGGTAGATGCTTACTAGAAAATATTGAGCGATTTGAAGAAATTGCTCAAATAAATTCCATATCTTTAAAGGTTCTATCTCACAATGCAAATACATTGATGACAAAATAGTAGGCTAATTGCCAACAAGTAGCTATTCCAGTCCTTTGATGGGCTAGTGGCATTTGAGGGTAAAACTGCATTGTGAGGCTCCTTTTTGAGTCAGTAGTCAGAATACTATGAGAATAGAATACAACCAATAAAATAGAATGCAAAAAATTAAGGACAAGCGGAAAAATCTATAAAAAGGATATCTTCATTAGCTTTTCTGTAGATTGCTGTTATAGCAGAACAAGTTTGGCCAGTGGAAAGCAGCAAGCTCCCGCACTCTGGAAAACCTGAAAGGATTTTATTTAATGCCAGTGGCATCACTGGAGTGGTCTCCAAAGATTCTCCAAAGACTGGTCTGCTGAGCAGGAGTAAGTCACAGATTTTATAGGCAGAGGTTTTTGGGTGGTCTAGACTGAGGCGAAGGCGGATTTCTGGTTTCTGTCTAGTAGGATCAGGGCAGGTCTGTTGGTGGTTGAGATAAGCAGAAGTTATTTACAGCTTGGGACCTGGGCTAGTGAGATAGTTCAATGGAGGCTTATTTCCTGAGGCTTATTTCCTCCTCATCATGACTAGGAATGTTTGTCATACCATACCTAAATATTCTTGATTTCGAAACAAAAGTAACGTAATTATTTTTTTTAATTCTTGAAAATTCAACTTCTATAGCATTCATCAATTTCTGTTTCATTTTTCCATGCAAATCGGCATCTTCGAGTATGTTTTCCTGATTATTTAGAGCTCAGAATTTTCCTACAATTGATTATAATATTGTCTTAGATTAGACTGTAATCACCAAAATAGCATTTATTGGGTCACTTAAACAGCATTAAAAAAAAAAAAAAATCACTGTTCTGGGGACTGGGACATCAGCACCAGCAAATCCCTGTGTTTGGCAAAAGTCCACTTCCTACCTGGAAGACAGTAGCCTTTTCATGTCTTCTCATGACTGAGAGAGTGAACTCTAGTCTATTTCTCTTTTTATAGGAAAACTAATTCCATCATGGAGTTTCCGTAATCTCATCTAGATCTAAACTCCCCGAGTACCTCAAATCCTAATACCATCCCATTGGGCATTAGGATTTCAACATACAAACTTGGGAGGGGAAGTACAAACATACAGCCTAGTAAGAGTGAATAATTCAAACTAATGAATCATCTCTAAAACCGCTTGGACTTCATGCCCAGGTTTAGAGTTTATCTATTACTCATCAAAATACTGTAGGGGTAAAAGGAATATTTCCCCCATTTCTCTGAGATTCTTTACAGGCTATACAAATGAACAAATTAACATTAAGTGTGATTATTAAAAGTCCAAATTTAATAACATTCACATGGAGAATTTACATGACGGTAAATTCTGTGGTTGCTGGGGCAGACCCACATTTATACCCTGAGGCATAGAAGTCTCAGGGGAGAATGATGGGGGTCATCCTTACTCTAAAAGTAAAGACAACTCCCCTTTCTGTATTCTTCTGAGAATAGGGTGCACAGACCATTTCTGCATTGGGAGAAGGGTGGAAGCCTGGCGGGTATCAGTGTCGTCTTTGGTTAAGGGAAGGGCACAAGGTTTAGGAGAATGGGAGCTTTTCCTTTGCTTCTGGGTCTGTTCCCCGCTCTCTGGTTTTTCATGTCAGAGTGGGTTATGTAAAGGAGGCCAATTCTGAGAGACATGGCATGTTCTGTTTTAGTGCCCTCAATGTGTAGATCAGGAATTGTATCTAATAGCAAATTTATTAGAATAGATAACACATTATTTGAAAATGAAGACTATTTTCTTGATGTAATATTATGTAATTAACATTTAGGCAAGTAGAACAACATATAAAATTTAGTGGAGGCTAGAAGACAGAAAATACTAGATATTCGGAGATTTATGATTTTTGTTAAAAAACTGGATTCTTTATTCATTGTGAAGAATTTCAGTAAGAGAAGGTATTAGACAAATGGGATGTGTTCTAGAAAGGCTGACCAAATATGCCATGAAAATGGTAATTTATCAAGAAATTTATTGTTTGATTTCCTGTGACTAAGTGGGTGATTCTTTGTTTTTCAAAACATGAAATTGTAAAAGAAAGACTAATTATTAGCCAAATTGCAGAATACTATAATTTTAGTTTGTGAAATCACCTGCATGTTAGTTTGCCTTTCGCATGAAGTACTGAATTTAAATTGTCATTATTTTCATGTGATTCAGAATTTGTCCCATTTCTCAAATACATTCAAATGCTAAATATTAAACCATCACTATATCTGCAGGTAGTATTTATTTTTTGGCATTCTTGTTCTTTTTTTAAAGTGACAAATTAAGTATTACAATTATCATTGTCATTAGATAACACAATATAGAATGGAGGGAAAAAATGAAAAATTCCTACTAACTAACTTTGGAAGAAATTGGCTTCTCAACATTGTCATCTTCTTATTACACAATAAAGCCAAAATGCTCAGTTATTTTCTTAAAAGAGATTGAAGCATGCCCTGGTGTCCGAATGGTTAAGTTTGCTAGGTATAGTCTACATACATCCCAAGGACTATGGTTTGAGACACCTGGTCAGAGAAAACAGACAAGATGAACAACTAAATAAACTGTTTCCTCCTCCTCTCTCTTCCTGTCTGCCTGCTCACTTGCATTCCTGCCTGCATGCTTCCTTTTTTTAAAAAAAAAAAAAACAGTAAAAATAAAAGAACCAGAGCTTCATTAAAAATATAACCCATGCTACCTTAATTATTCTCCAAAGAAAGACAATGATTTCTCTTATCTACAGTCTCAAATCTTTAAAGTCATAAATACTGACATAATAAAGTCCCCAAATCTTGACATTAGGATCCCTACTTTTCTAGTAAACTTAACTAAATGATGCCTGCTTACATTTTTTTAACTGCAAAATGACTGTAGCTTTTAATTTCAATAAACAAATATGGTAGAAGTATAAAAAATAAGTTCAAAACATTTTCCAGTTTTATTACAATGCTATTTATTTCTATTTACCTAATTCATAAATTAAAAATATTTTGGCCAGATTGCATTGTACTGAACTTCCAAAAAGTGAATTTTCTGAAGTCACAGGATTATGAACAATTATTTAATAAACTATCCCCTAGATGAACATCATATAAAAAAAATACTGCTTAACTCTTTATAACCCAATCTTTCTTCTTCCTATTCCAATTTCTCCCCTTCATCTACTGCCTACTCCTTTTCCTCCTCTCCATCTCTCTTTTTTATGCATGTCTCTTTCCTTTAATCATTTATCTTTTACCTTTTCCTTTCTCCATATTGCTTATATCCTATTATGTATTAACCCTTCTTTCTTATCCATTAAATAGTCAATAGAATATTTCTTAGGTAAATTGTGAGTAAATACAAATTTTCTTCCTAGAGACCATGTTCACACCACAGAAAGACTGAACAACAAACATGTGATAGACCCCTAAACTTATACTATCAGTAATGATATAATTATTTGTTTATGCCACTAGGTCGATAAGTTTCTGTGTGAATTTTTTATAGTGGTGTACATTTCCCCAACCTTTGGAATTTGTTTGCAAGATCATTTCAACAAAGGACAGAGATGGAAGGAACATTTGATTAGAAGTGAAATTATTAATTTCAAGGTTCCATGAAGGTAGAAAAAAAGTCAAGCAAAAAAGAAAGGAACTATATACAGTTAAGGGTTTATTTATCTGAGAGTTGTCAAAGAAGGATATGACTCCATTTCTGACACAGTAAGTATATCCTGTGTCATTTAAAGTGAGATCAAGTTGTGTTGAAGGTGATGACAGGTGTTTCCATCTGAGTTGTTACTAGTCGACATATGCTAGAAAAAGTTGTTTATGCTGTAACCAACCTTAAGATATATAACCCAGTGTGCAATGATGTTTTCCCATGGAAACATTAATATGTCTTGTTTTAAAATCCATAAATAGCAGCAATAGTATGTACATAACTTGAAACTCTTATAGCTTCTAGATTTTATATATATATAGTATACTGTAACCCTCCTCTCATATTCTACCTTCATACTAGAAACAATGTTGATTATATTGCTTTTTGAAAGTTTTAAACTCAAACTAATTATACTGTTTGGAAAAATGAACCATTAGAATATCCACATTTGTCTCCAACTGTTATTGTCAAATATTCTTTGTTGTCAAACTTGAGTTTAGTTTAGCTTACTCTGTGTTCAGAAACCCTATTGTAACTTTCTATCTTAGTCATGCACCCTTCCACCCTTAGCACATGAGCCTTATTTATATGCTTGTGTGTGTATGTGTATTCTCTTAGAGACTTTAAGCAAATGATCAACTAAAGCTGTTAAGTAAAGGGAATGAAGGAAGGTAGGGGTGGGTAAAAAAGAAAAGATGGATCAGAGCTTCTCATGAAAATCACTCATGCTATTAGCTTGGCACTTGGAAATCATTTTGATGCATATTCAAATTTTATTTTTTTTCTTTTGGGGATGAGAAAAGAAATCCATCCACTAAAAACTGAATTAACTTTTTTTCCCCATTGTCAAGAGGTGAAAGAACAAAACAATATTCTAATTTGTAGCATTTGCCAATGTTTGTGATGGAGACATTGCCACCATGACCTATTACAAGCTATCATATAGATGTTACTGTCTTGCAAAGTCTTGAAAATTTAGCAATTGACTGTTGTAGTCTCTACCAGCCAGCTCCAGAATACTGCTGCATAAACACTGTCCATCCTCTCACACACAACTTTTTAAATTTATCTTCCATCCAGGTATGTACGTGTATGTATATGTATATACACAATACAAGGAAATGCATCTACTATTATAAAATTTGAATGTTCCTTCTACAGGCATACCTAGTACATCTGACGATCTAAGCAGAACACTTTTTTAACATCCCTCTTGGTAATAATCATGTAATGAAATAAAAGCATTTCATGTGTGGAACGAAATTGTGATGATCAATAAAAACTTCTACCTCACAGATTGTAGTTTCTTTGTTTTAAATTTTAATCCTTAATGAAAATTCCAAGTTTTACACAGAATGGCAGAATGAAATTACCAAGTTGTCTTTGTTTTTATAGTTACTGTGCCATCATTATATTTCTAGTATGGTGCTTAAATGCAGAACAATGTGGCACGACATTTATTGGAAATGTGAACTTCCTGAAGCAAGTTATTCTCAAGCATCGTGATCTTATTTCTCACAAACTAAAGACACTTTTTTGAGGCTGGACATACAGAGCTGGCTAAATAAATGGAAGTTATATAAATTAAGTTCCATGTAGAATATAAAGTTCATTAAAGGGTAAGAAATAAAAAGTGCTAATTTGAAAACAAATGTATTACTATGATTCAAGTTTTCAAGACAGCCTATTTCTTTTGAGCTTTCAGTCAATTTCACACATTCTTCATAATGAAAAGTTAGATTTACTTTTCCTAATGTGTCATTTATCAATTTATTGCCTCTGTGCATAAAATCTGTACTTTCTTGCCTATCTTGTGACGATAGAGCTGAACTGTGTAAATATTTTTTCCTTTGTCAGCTGACCTGGTAATAGAGGGACACTGGAGAAAGAAGGGTTTTCTCTTTCTCAAACCAATGTAGTTTTTTTTTTTTTCCCTATCTGGTTATGGCAACATGGACATTTTTTTTCTTAGCAGGTCACTGAACAGCGGCTCCTGGTATAGACCCCGGTTATGGCTTCACAGCAGAGTGAGGGGTGATCCAGCATCTATGAAGTGTTATCCACCCTCTGGAAGGATGTGCATTGGGTGCTAACAGAGTGCCCGATTATTGTTGGCTTGCCCAGCACCCGACAGGGAATTTTGGAGTGAACTTCAGTGGTGGCACCGTATTGTGGAGACTGTCTCAGAAAATTCATTAGCACCAATTTCTAGTGAATGTTTCCAACATCTCAGTGAACTTCATTATCCAGTTACCTACAACAGTTCCCTCTTCAGGTTGGTCAGCAACTCCACCCTGGGGAGGGCTAAATTTTCTTTCTGTTTTATCCCAATCCAAGGAGTAGCATCTGTTACCTCTCTTTGAGTTTCTTTGCCAAGCAGCAATCTCTCGCTTCTACAAACTCATGTTAATAGTACTGTCTATGAAGCTTTGCCTGTTCATATTATTGTGTAGTTTCTGTCTCCTGATCAAACACCAACCAATACACCTGTTAAAAAAAATTGAAAGAGGACTTTTCTCTCTCTTATTTAGCTGAACTTAGCATGTCTTGTTTTAATGGCTTTATCGAGTCACTTAAATACATTTTTCTAAAACAGGTATTTTTATCTAAATTACTAAGAGTTCAACATGGAACCAAATTAATTTGTTCAAAATTTCACAGAAATTTAAAGCTAGACCATAAAGAATTTCGAAAGAGGAATATTTTATCACTGTCATCATTCAGGCTTGTCAGTATTTTGTGATGAAAGGCAGGTGGACTTTGAGATCGCTATTGCTCTTGGATTTTGAAAGTAATTGATCCTAAATTTTCTGTGGACAAATTACCTCTTATTGTCTCCAAGGCCGACTGCTTTATTGTCCCTTGCTGAGCTAGAATTGCTAGAAGCAATTCTCACTTCAAAACTCTAATAAAATGAAATACTTTAAAAGCCCATGTTTGGTGTGTTGGTTGGCAAAGCAAACAATAAACAAAAAACACATAGCCTGAGTTTAGTGAGAAATATAAGCTCATCAGCGTTCAGTAGAACTATCCGCTCAAAGAAGCAACATCAACATCCAACTCACTATTATGGAGTAGGGGTCATACCCCAAACTCCCAGAGGGTGAAATATCTACATAAATTATTTGAAATTCTTCTACACAGTAAAGTGCCTATTTTACTGATCTATTAATTCATTTAATCATTATTTATATAGAACTTATGTATATTTATTTTATACTACAGGTTATAGGGTAATAATACTGGATTTGGTTCTTAAAATTATTCTAGTGTTGGCCATCAGTTCTTCCAGTTAATAGCTTTAGACTAGTTGGATATATTCAATCCTTGGGAACTTTTAAATACTTTGTGACTTCTAACACCAAACGGTGTTTCAAAATTATCATTTGTATCACTGCCCAGTGCTAGGATAAGTCATTTCTCCAAGGAACCCTGGTTTCTTTTCTTGGAGGATGGTGCTAGGAACTTGGGTGCTAGGTGTATACGTTATACAATGGGGATGGGAGTACTCTTTTAACACTATAGATATATCTGGTATTAGAGATCTCAGAGGCAAAGAAAGATTACTCTTGTTCTTCAGAATATTTATTGAAAACACACTATATATGCTGTTCTGCATACTGGTGAGTCAACAGTAAGATGAACTAAATAATCTACCTTCATAAGGCTCACCTGCTAGTAGTAGATAAAAGCAGTACACAAATAATTATGATGATTGAAAATTAAGTTGAGAAAAATGAATGAAGAGGGGACTATATTATAAAAAGAGACATTTGAGAAAAGTCCTTTAAGATGAGGACTGAGACATAAATCCTGAGTGAAATAGCTCTCCCTGTCAGTTGGTTGCATAGATCATAATCAACAGGGTTACTCTGAGTATCTCACCACCAAGGATAGACCCAGATCAGTTGATCTGAATATCTGCAGTTAGAACCCAAAGAATATTCTATGGTAATCTCATTAATAGTGAGAAAGAAAAGGAGACAATAACCCAATGTCATTGCAATAGCAATGAACTATGTGATACCTGGAAAGAAGACAAATCTATTTCTTGCTTAAGAAATGAAAACAAGATATGGACAATGAAAGAAGATGAGGGTTAAAAAATGTCAGGTCTTTGAAGCCACACTGGAGTTTGGATTCTATGATATGAAGCCACTAGGCAAATTTTAGAGTTACATTATCTGATTTATCTTAAAAAAAAAAATCAGTCTGTAAGCTGTGAATTTTCCTTATATGAGAGGAAATCACCTACTTGCTTCCATCCATAATATTATAGCTCCAGCCCTGACCTCTCTAACGGACTTCCTGTCAGTATATCCTGTATATTCTCTGGCCTCTTTGTCTTTACCCTTTGGAATACTAGCATCCTAAATGCTGCTTGTCCACTACTGAGTCCCTGAGAGTTGTTCAGCTCAATTCCTTACTCAGTAATTTTACTCTCTACCTCCAGACACAAGTAAAGAGAGTAGCTTTGGCCCTGAGAAGAGAGGAGTTGGAATTCCTGAGAAGTAGTAACTACAAGCTGATCGCCAAGAGTTTATAGCCCAAAATCAATTCATACTGTGAGGGAACAGGGTTTTCCATATGGCCCTCCCCCAGTGTGCCCTACTTCTCTGTGCCCCACTCGGGATGCATACCAAGAAATAACACAAGACAGCTGCCAGTGCTGACACACAGCAAGAAAGAGCTTCAGCGGTTTCAATTTTGCCTTTCAATTCTCCCTTTCATTCGCCACCTTAGACTCCCCCGCAACACTATACAAATGCTGCGTGACCAGCAGCCAAGGCTCAGACATGGGAGAATACTCCCCTGAGACCACTGGTATAATAAACTTGCTAAAGCTTCCCGAGTGTCCACTTGGTTTGTCACAGGAGAGCTGTGACAACACCATGACTTTACCTTAGTGAGAGATCCATGCACATGAAAAGTCTTCTGTGGGACCTCCATGCTAGGCCATAAAGAACCTCCATATATAAATGCCCAACAATATCCAGAATTGCACAGATATAAACACATTTCCTTGCAAACAAAAACAAAGCAGAAATAATAAACAGAATACAGGACTTTAAGTCATGGGATTATTAAATACTATGACAAAATAACAATGTCTAATATGCTTTAAGAAATAAAAGACAAGATTAAAAGTATATACAGGGAACAGGCAAGATAATTAATGATCTAGCAGATCTGGAAAACAAAGAACCAAATGGAACTTTGGAATGAAAAACACAACCACTGAAATTGAAACTCAAGGGCTGATTTAGGCAATTGGATAGAGTTGAACTTGAACAAAGTTACAAAGTAGTTATCAAAAAAGAGAGATGGAGAGTAAAAAAAAACTGAAAGAAAGTGATATGGAGAATACTGTTATATGTAACATCAGAATTCTAGAACTAAAAACAGAAAAGGTATTTTAAATTGTGAGGGTTCAGAAAATTTCAACATCAATAAAATACATTAATAGAGTCAATGCACATTCAGCAGTGTTGGTGTTTGTTTCAAAACTACAACCAGTGTGAATAGCTAATTTCTCAAATGAAACAATGGAAAACATGAGAAAAGCCAAATATGATACTCAAAACTCTGAAAGAAAACAACTGGCATCCATGACTTGCCTCTTTAGTACACTGGATGTTTTTAAAGTAAAGGGTGAAACAGTCATCTTGAAAAAAAGAGTAGCTAAGGAAAAACAGTAAGTAGCTAAGAGCATTACCAGCACTCATCTATTAAAGAAAGATTTAAGGAACAAACTTCTCAGATGAGAAAGTGTTCCAAAATGGAAGGCCTGAGATGTGAGCTGCATGAAAACTGCCCAATAGATTTTTAAATATAAACATGTTGTTTACATTTATATATGTAATAAATTCTTTTTTTAAACAAGAGGTATTTTAATCTTTAATTATTAATGACAATCATTTAAAGCTAACACTAAAATCCATAACAAAATAACATAATTTGAGAGAATGAGAAATAGTCAAACTACCGTAGACAGTAGCAGCATTGATTACATCTGTACATCAGTATGTAAATTACAGATGTTGTAATTTCTAACATGATCGCTAAAAGCAAGAATCAAATACATTGCATAGGAGATACAACAGAAGAGGAAATATTGAACAATAATCATAAATCCCCAAATTATGAATAAACATGCACACAAACACACATATACACACACAGAGGAAGAACAAAGCAATGAAATAACATCTAAATAACTAAATGCTCCAGAATGCCAAAATGAATATAAAATACCCAATAAATTGTATTCTTACAAGCAATATATCTAAATTTAATAATATCAAAAGCTCTAGGCATAGTTAGATTCATGCTTTGTTGATCCTGAAACATATACAACTTAGAGGACCACTAAGAAAAATAATAAAATTTATCAATATAACATTAAAGAACAAAAGTGCATAGGAATGCAGATGATAAATTTAAGATTATAAACATGTATCAATACCATAAACATCATAAATCAAGGCAAATCACAATTGTCATCTTCGTTTTTATTGTATGGTATTAACTTATTTTCATTTTATTACAGAGAATACCTAATTTCATCATACTCTGGGATGATTATTGTGATTATTCATAATTAAAAAGAATAAAATCTCTTAGCTTTACAACTCTTATCTGTTATGCCACATCTATAACTGTATCTGTCATTTTTGACACAGGTATCATACTCCTCTTTACAGGGCCTAAATCGTTAGGCAACTCCATCTCTTTATGTCCTGATCTGTCTTCCTCTCCCCTGCACCCGCCTAGCAGATTCTTACAGAGGAAAATAGCTGCAAAGACTGGTCTTAGTAGTCTTCATCAGAAAATCAGAAAATCAGTCTCATTCAGATTTATTTTTAAATTATGGCCAAACTTAAGGTCCCAATGTTCAATAAAGCCTAGTAAGGGCATTTGTCACTGAAAACCAGGTCAATAAGTACCTGTTGGCAACAGTCTTCCAGCTGATATTAAGAACCTTAATATCACCTCATTGTGTAGAGGATGACCCTTAGGCCAGGCCAGTACTCCAAACTTCTGCAGAAGGTAAGACAAAGATGATGCCCTATCGGAGTCCTTTTGGTAAATCCATATTTAATTAAAAGTAAAGTAATGATATCCCATTCTAATACTAACCCCAGATGAAAAATTTATTAATATCAGAAAATGGGTTCCATAGCAAATTTCTAAAGGAGAGGAGGTTTACATGCTAATGCAATGGGTTAATTAATCAGAAAGCGCTAACAATTTTAAATTTGTATGTTCCTAATCATATCATCTTAAAATATCTACAATCAATATTGAGAAACTTAATGGATTGACAACCAAAGTAGGAGACTTCAGCCATTACTAGACTGAATAGACCAGAAAAATCAGTAAGGATAGAAAAGTTGTAACATGGGTAATAATGCTAACTTAAGCAGCAGTATACACAATCTTTCCTATTGAAAAAATGGCCCATATGCTAGAGATCATAAAGGAAAACTCCACTTCCTCCACAAATATACTTTGCAGCTGTTTTGAAGGTAATATCTACATGGTTTCCTTCCAACCTCTCCAACGAGTACCCACATGCAGACACACAGTTTCTCATAACAACCTCAAAAAGGTGGTGTTGAGAGAAACAATTACAAGTTGTGAAAAAGACAGTGGTATTATTAAAAGTATCTAACCCCTCAAAATCAATTACTTATCTGTTCCTTCATTAAATTCACTCATATTGTGTGTGATGGAGCTAATCTCCCAAAGAATAATTACTGTCAGGGAAAAATTCATGTAAACTCTAAAACTAAGACTTAAAGATAGCTATGGTAACCTACATCAGAGGGGCCTAAAAGTCCATTATTATTCACTTCAGCTGTTCAGAATCCCAGCTGTGATGTAGTTAATCTCTGAGGCCATTGCCCCAGGCATTGATAACATTCTGGAAGACTCTTCACAACCCCACTTCAAATCTACTGCTGCCTGAAACTGCCAACTGTTTCATGTTCAAGATTCTAGTGATTTTTAAATTGCCTCTATTAGAGAGCAAGTAATTGGTAAAAAATCCCTAAGGGTAGTGGCTGGGAAAAAACTGTCACTGGTAATAGCAGGAAATTACACAAAAATGCCAATGAATTTTCTGATTGATGGAAGTGAGATACAAGTGAAATTTCACATCTAAGGATACTGGTAACTAGATGAAAAAGACCACAGCACAAGCACTCACACATAGACACCAACGAAGGGGGGAAAACATTTAAAACAATTTCTCTGCTTTTGAAGTTATAAGGCACATGTTAGATTATTCCAATTTTTGGCATTAAGACTCTAGTATATATGTGGGAAGTTATTATGTTCCATTTTTTTCCCTTTCACCTATCATTGACTGTTATTTTTTCAAAAATTAAAATACCCTTATTTTAACACTATAGAAGAAAAGGAGTTTTAAGGAATCAGTGGCCAGCATGTAGACATCATCAAAAGCAAAGAACTAAAATTTGGGAAATGAAATGGATGCCTCAAAAAAAGCTTAATGTACATCCTAAACACTGTAACAAGTTTATTTTTAAGTACATAGTACATGTACATATACACAGACAGATATACACAACCCCCCAAAAAAACTCAAGCAAAACTAACATTATATTTTGAATTTCATTGAGGGTTCTATTTCAAGTGCCTAATAACACACTGATAAGCCCCTTTAAGATTAATGATAGAATATTTTCTTTCTTTTAAGGTTAATTAATTATTGTTCCTTATTTTTCTATCTTATAGGTTCTTAAAGCAATTACAGAGTAATATTAAGATAGTATATTAACATTTAACATCTTGAATACAAACATAACCTAACCAGAGTAAAGAAATTAATTTCTCTTCCCAGAGTCCATAAATAATACTGACATTCACAGAGTATAGTAACACTGTGGTAGAAGACCGTTTCCCTGACCCCAATGTAAAAGTTAGTCTGCCAGGAATTTTCCACTGTACTACGGAGGCTGTAGTTACATCCTATTCTATGGAGGATGCAGCTATGTCCTGTTATCGTGACTAAGGACAAATAAGCATAGTCTCCCTACTCTGCAGTTGTACATAATTGATAAGAGTTGCCAGTAGAAACCACACATAGCCAAGGAGATGAATCATTATCTCAGAGTATAAAAGAAGTTCTCCTGGATGTCCCATTGCTCATCTAGGTGAGCACCCATGCTTGCAATAAAGTGCTTGTTCTCTACCTTTGAGTGCCCAGCTGTCAGTCTTCTTGCTGTCTGGAGGCTCTGCCATAACAATACATTTTAGTTCTAGTACGTACAGACTTTCAAATGATATACTTGCATTGGATTTTCTCTTCCACAGTGAAAAGTAAAACAACGTTTAGCAGATAGACAGTGTTAGTCTTGCCCCCTTCAGAGATTTACTCATGACCCTTCTAAGATCACTCGTTTGCATTGCTCTTCTGTATGAGTTTGATAGTCAGTAACTCTAAATACCAGCCTCTGAAGTTTTGTGCTACTAAGCAGAGAACTGTTAAATAACAAATGTCATTCATCAGCATAATAGTCCCTAATAACAATAGAGTTTTCTGAAGCATAGCAATG
This sequence comes from Solenodon paradoxus, assembly GCA_004363575.1. NCBI lineage: Eukaryota > Metazoa > Chordata > Mammalia > Eulipotyphla > Solenodontidae > Solenodon > Solenodon paradoxus. Next base: position 101,486 of record RJWH01003422.1, on the reverse strand, counting down.
CTGTAGCCAGCCATTTTGGATATGCACATTGTTCCTTAGGGAAAAACGAGAAAGCAGTCCCTTTAGAATTGTGGAAATACATTTTTTAATGTAAGGTCATGTCATATGACATTCTTGTTCTTTCTTTTTTAACTGTCTTATTCTCTTCTTCCAATCTTTCTTTTTGTGAAAATTTATAAGGCCAAATATATGCACAGGCATCCTATTCTATTAAACCCTCCACCATTCAATAAGCTGACTTGTCACTTCTCAGATGCCTGGGTACCAAGCTGGGAGCCAAAACCCCTAAATTGCAAGCTTCATGCTTATGTTGATGTCTTGTAGTGCATTCTCTATATTGTTGCCTTGACCACACTCATTACTAGTGAATTTAAGAACTGGACAGGCTTTAATGCTAGTTTTCCCCAAATCTTTTTTCTATGTGCATTAGTACTGGGGGCATAAGTTAACTCCAGGTTTTTTCCCTGAGATCCGAAAATAGAATGCTCCTATTTAGTTGGATTTGGTAGGTTATGTTGGGTGACTGGGAACATTATTACTGTGAATTTATATGGAAAAGTTTTTAAACTTTCCCAGATTCAAAATATAACCCAACAAATCATACCAAACAGAAATACTTTACTTTCATACAACAGGGGAACCTGTACTGAAAAGGGATACTACGTACAAATAAAAGTTCACAAATAGTAACCAAATTAAAATAATTTTGATGGCTATTACTAAAATTTTTGAATAAAACACATAAAGAGATAACACTTTATAACTTCATTTGTCAAAATACTTTTAAAAACACTAAAATAAATTGATTTCTAGTGTTAAAAATGAGAAATCATCCATAAAAGCAATCACAACCAAAAGAAGACATGAAATGGGCTCAGCGGAGCAAGTAATATTTTATTTCTTGACCTAGTACTTGTTACTTTTCCAATGGGATTTATTTAGAGAAAGAAAGTTGATTGTTTTTTAAATTCATTTCAAAGTAGTATAACTAAAGAAATATTCCACATGCAGTTAAGCACTTCAGGAACTGAATTAACTTTTGTTTAGTGGGATGCCCTTTATTAAATATATAATTCAACAACACATTTTTCAATGAAAACGGTCATCATTTTGCAAAAGTTTTCAGATTCCTGAGGGACCAATAACTATTTTGGACAACGAATTCCAGCATCTTAATTGTGTAAAAAGATGGTGCATTTGGGACTGATGCAACAAACGTTATGGTATACGACAAAGTAAGCAAGTCAGTGAAAATCAAACAAAGAGAAGTAATCAGGTTTCCTTTGTAGTCATTGATATTTGAGTGACTCTTACTTGCTCAACCTGGCCTCATGATTTCTATTCAACAGTTGAATAGTTAGGTTCTTTACAGGAAAAATAAACAGAGGCCTTTATATTTGAAAAGAAAAAAGAGTAAATGACTATGCTGCATCAATTGCAATTAGCTACAGACTTACAATGGGAAAACTAGAATAGAGGGCATGTTTTTCATAAGTGATGGCAAGAATAATTTTTGTGTATTTAGCTACATTTCTTCCTATTATAAAATATGACAGGGAACATTTTTAATGTTCTCAATTTAACACAACAAAATAGGGATGCATTTAAAATCAATTTTCAGGGGGAATTTTTTTGCTGTAGGTATCATTTCAACAGTATATGACAAACTATTTCTCAAACACAAAAAAGGTGGATGATTATTTACTCTTAAGCAGAAAACCAATAGAAGATATTTTTTAAAAAAGAGACATTATTGCAGAAATGAAATAGTTTTGGCAGTGGCAACATGGGCTTGTTCTTTCTTTTTTAGAAAATAGGACTTTTCAATGTTACTTGTTCAAGTTACTAAACAAATCTATTATCCTTTCCATCCCTTTCACAAGAAAATGAGGACACTGAATTTGAAAGTTCTCTGCTGGATTCTTCATTAGAATCTTGCTTTGTACTCTGCTACTGGGTCTCTCAGTGCTTGGTCCTTTATTCCAGAGCTTTTACTCATAGTTTTTGATATCTCTCTGCTCTGCCAAATGGAGTCTCCTCATGTTTCTCAGAGAACATGGAAATATTCCCCTGCTTCCAGAATTTGGCCTTATAACAGAGGACCTGCATCTACTATCTGATCAGAAAACTCTACAACAAAGATCTTATTTCTGTAATGGTAGTGAGTGAACATTTATTGACTATTTCCACAAAGAAACAAATAAAACTGGTGAAAACTGTAAAAATATCCAAACACATGAAGTTAAGTCTGAAAATTTTCATAAGGTTGTACAGAAAATGGCAAACATTTGTCAAAGAAACCTTGGGAAGAAGAGCATAAGGAGTAGACTTTCAGCCATGGACCCTGCACATCCACCCATGTTCACCAAGATGGAAGCTCTGCTCAATATGTATTCAGTCAAGAACATGGGACTTCATTTCCTCAAGTTTCTAGTCTAGCAATCTGCCAGGTTCAATATCTCACCATTTCTCAATTTCTAAACTCTATGCTTTAGAGGCTGCAGGACCTTACTCCACATGGCCATCACAGGATGGAATTACTAACCCCAATGTCACAGACAAGAAGACAAGGCCCATTCACTTTCACATGGCCTGAGTTATGGGATGGAGATTCTATGCCAGAAGAAATAGACTGAAAATATCAGGAAGGAATGTTCCCATCCAGCCTGAGAAGCAAGGCACTTCCCCTACCCCTAGTCCCAGAGTTGTGCCACAGAGTCTCTGGCCAGAGAGAGAAGTAGATAAGAACGGAGAACTTCTACATTTTCTTAAGGGAATGTATTTATTTAGAAGAAGTGTAGGGAAGTTCAAGAAGATGGTCACTTCAAAAATAATGAGTTTGGTTTTAGAAATTAGGAGAATGATACCTCCAGGATAGCAACTGGTGGATCAGCTAGAACAGAGAAACCAGGGAGGAAAAAACACAGCTAAAAAGAGTCCCCCCTTTTGGGGGTCATCATAACTTTAAATTACCAAATTTCAAATAATACCTCTGCAAAGGGCCTATGTTTATGCCCAGAGCATGCTTTAAAACCACTTGCTATTAGTTGCAGCTAATGGCTGGATGTGAGACAAAAAAAAGTAGATCAACTAGCAATATGACAGGGAAACCAGAGAAATGAGTCAAAAAAAAAAAAAAAATCACAACCATTCTAATCTCTGTAGGGTATGGAACTGAAATCAATATATATATCAGGAGATGTAACCTTCTGAGGAGCAGACTACTGCTGCCAAAGCTTGCTCACCATACAAATAAATAAACAGCACAATCATCAGCAGGAGGTTGGATGAAAAATTTTCAGAGTTTCTATACTATATTATCTAGAATGTCTAGTTTCAACAAAAAATTATGACTCATGTAAAGAAGTAGAAAATTATGTGCTACAAATAATGAAAAAAAGCAGGCAATAAAATTGTCTTTGAGAGGGCTGAGATCTCAGACATAGCAAAGACTTCTATCTGATATTATAAATATCTTCAAAGAAATAAAGAAAATTATGTCTAAAATAAGGTAATAAATAACTATGACTCATTAAATAGAGAATATCAGTAACTGGATGAGAATAATAAAACAAATGGAAAGTATGAAGTTGAACAGTAAAACAATCAGAATGAAAACATTCACAAGGGGGTCTTAGAAGATCTGATCTGGAAGAGCAGATTATTATTAGTGAGGTTGAAATATATCAGTAGAAATCATGCAGTCTGAAAACAGAGAAAAAAGAATGGATAAAAATAAGGCTCAGTCAAATGTGCTACACCAATAAATGGATGAATATATGCATGTTAGTATCAGGAGAGGATAGAAAGGAGTAAAAATGCGTAATGGCTGAAAATTTCCCAATTTGCTAAAAAACATTAACTTATATTTCTAAAAATCCAAATGAACTCTAAGTAGGATAAATGCGAACCGGATCATGCCCAGACACATTATAGTTATAATGTTGAAAGACAAAGAGAAAATGTTGAAAGCAGCAAAAGAAAAACTCTTCATTTAAGGGTTAATCCCAGTAAGATTAAAGACTAACTTGTCATCAGAAAAAATGGACACCAGAAGGTAATCAACCAAGAAACTTATATCCAGCAAAGTTATCTTTTAAGAATTAAAGTAACTAAAGCAATTTAGGATAAATAACATGTTATGTAATTCTCTTTTCTAGAACATTTACATTATAAGAAACACTAAATGGAGTTATTCAGGCAGAAAGCAAATTATACCAGAGTAATTTAAATACATAGATGCATATACAAACAGGAAAAGATAATTGTTAAGTTTTTTTTTTAATTGCTGTTGTAACAAATTACTACAAATTTACCACTTTAAATCAACACTATTATATTATCTTAAAGTTTTGAAAGTCAGAAGTCTCATAGGTCTCAATGGAATCAAATTAAAAGGTTGGCAGTTCTGGGTTCTTTTTGTAGACTCCATGTGGCAGTTCGTTTCCCTGTATTTCTAGCTTCTCTATGCTGGTTATAGTCACTGGCATATATACTCTTTCCTCTGTCAAAATGAGTGGGATGTAACTCTGACTCTTCTTTTGCTTCACTCTTCCTCATAAGGACTCTTGAAAAGAATATATTAAGCCCATCCAATAACCCAAACAATCTCAGGAAAATCCTGAGACAAGTCTGTGGATTATCCTGAGATTGTGCTGGGTTATGATACATTAATAACAACGTTAAATTAGTTCCCATTTGACATACACCAGAACATATTCACAGGTTCTGGGAATTAGGGCACAGATCTCTTTGGGGAAGTAGTATTTTATCCAACACAGGAACTATGTGGAAAATGATAAAACAGCAATACATTTCATGTTTTAATGGATTAACAAACAATTATATAAATCAATATGTATATAATTTCAGTGAAGAGCCAATGAAATAAAGAATTTGATAGTAATAGTACAAAGAAAATGCACAAAAGTAATAATACAATATTGAACTAAAGAAAAGACATTAAGTCAACATGAATACACATAAAAGAGATTGAGAAACTAATAGTAAATAAGGTTACTATGATAAAATATACTTATTATACTTCCCTTATCTTCTTAAATGACATTAAATACTACAAAGTAATAATTATAATAGAGCAATGTTGTGATTATACCATATAGAGACATATAGCAAAAAGAGCATAAAAAGGGATTGGGGATAAATCACAACTATAGGAATGGTTTTTCTATATCCCACTAATTATGTTGGTAAAAATATGCAGTTGATTACAAATTATGTGTGCTATAAATCTTGCCACAAGCAGTAATAAGAATTATAATAAAAATAATTAAAAGAAAAAAGTGACTAAATGCAGCAACAAGCACTAAAGGAAAACAAAGGAAAAATGACATGAAATAGAAAGAAAACAATGCAAAGCAGCAGACAGAAATCAAACCACATCAATCATAACATTAAAAATAACTGGTTAATCAATATATTGAAAAGGGAAGTTTTCAGACTGAATTGAAAAAATGATCCAATTATATGCAGTTTGTAAAAGACACTTTAAAGATACAAAGATACACATTGATTAATACCCATCGATTACTAATATAGGACAATGATACACCAGGTTAACAGAAACCTTAAAGTTTTTGTGGTTAAAATAACATCATATTAAAGAGATAAGAATTATTTTATAATAATTAGTAAAAATCATAAACACATGTGCACACAACAAAATATCTCAAAAACATTGAAAGCAAAAAATAAAATTAAAATAAGGTGACAGAACTGAATTGAGAAATAGACAATTAATAACAGTTGGAGATTCAGTATATTAATATCAATAATAGATACAATATTTCAGCTGAAGAGCAACAACTTAATAGAATGCCTGAGCAATATTATAAACCAAGTATATCCAGCAGACATTTATAAAACACTGCACCCAACAAAATCAGAATATATAGTCTTCTCAAGAACACATGGATTATTTTACAGAATAAAGTATATACCAGGATGTAAAATAAGTTGCAATAAATTGAAATGATGCAAATCAAATGAAGCATATTTTTTTGATCACAATGGAATAAATTAGAAATCCTTAAAAAATAGATAATTTAGGTGAAAGGAACACATTCTAGAAAGACAAAGTCCTGAAACTTGCTCAAGAAAAACATTAAAAATCTTATTGTATCTATCACAATTTAAGAGATTGAAGAATACATTTTAAAATTTTCTCTAAAAAAGTCTAGTCCCAAACAGTTTAATTAGTATATCTACAAAAATTTTAAAGCGTATCAGTCTCCACAAATCTTCTAATTATAGTGTCCTCTATACCTGAAAAAAAAAAATGTCTAAATACTTTTTGAATAATTACCCATTAAATTGTATATTAATATGAAATATGATGAGATATCTACATTATATATATTTATTATATTTTACTACAGTATATAGTACCATATATACTATAGTTTTAATACATATAAACATATAAAGATATTCCTCATAACTTTTATTTTATTTTATTTCTCTGTATTTATTCCCTGATTCCCTAGGTTAAGATACTCTTGAAGGAAGATGCTCTTCAATTAGCTTTTTGCTTGTAATCATTAATATTGGATCAAAGAAAGAGTGAATAACATGTTCACATATATGACTACAACAATCTTAAAGATTGTTTTTAAGAATAATGAATGCTTTTAAGAATAAAGGGGATTGATTATATTTTTTGCCATGATGTATCCAACATTAAGAAAAATGTCTAGTAGGTTGTACACATATAGTATTTGATGACTTTGTTGGAAAACTGCATTATCCAACCAAATCGCATACTTTTGAGAAGTAGACATTGGTGTGACAATACAAAATGAATCAAAGAAAAGACAACTGGTGTCTATTATATATGTAGTTCTAAATATATGACTCTACATTCTTAATCTCATTTTTCACTTGTGAAAATACTGTATGAGTAGAGCTAGTCATTCCTATGTCAGGGACATTGTTCTACTACGAAAGGGATAATTAGGTGTGCTTTGCTTGGTCTTGAAAAAATCATATTAAGGTTACTCATACCTCTGGTATTCAATAGGTGGCAAAACAAATCAAAGGTTAATTAATACAATGTAAACTTTGAAGATAAGACATTCCCATATTAAATTAATAAAGTAGAATTGAACAGAACAAATATTTTATATGAAATTATTACAGCTCTAAAAATGATTTCTTGTTTTCAGAGAGTTCCTCTAATATATTCCATCACACAGTATTTTTAAGTATAGAATTTTAATATTTCTGATTAAAGTCATGTGAAAATTGAGTTATTTCCTCAGTGCCTTGGAAAAGTGAGAGATTAGAGTGTCTCTTCAATACATAATAAATCAGCAGGACAAATACTGTTGATTGCCTAATTATTGATTGAATAACCCCTAAGTTTGGAATAAAATGAAAAGCTACAGTTGCAAGATCTGAAGCACTACAGTATAGTAGATTCTAAAAACATACTATGTGGAGGATTATGTGGAAAATGCAAAGTTAAATAAATCACAGATGAACATTCCAGGATGAAGTATTTATACAGGTTGAGTGCGAAATTATGAAAATTCAGACTTATTTTCTTTATTCTTTTTCTACATCACTATTACTTTGTGCTTATGGGCAATTAAGTTCCCATTTTGTAGCATTCTTATCTACAACATTAAAACGTATCCAATCCTAACTAATTTTTATTATCCCTGCAGTAAACATGTATAAAGGAAGCAAAGTCAATGTCTATGTAACTTAGCCCATGGTGAATGCAAACTGTTGTTGGACAAGCAACCTACACACTCCTCTCTTATAGACGCTATAAAATGCACATTTTCAGCAGCTTGCAGTTATCAGAATAGAAATATCCACGACAAATTGCTTGTTTGCAGGAAGATGAGTTTTAATTACAATAAATGAAAAATATATCACATAAATGATAGGTTATAAACAGAAAACTATGACTCAGAGAACACTGTCTAGGAACCAGAGTATAACAAAAGTCATAAAAATAATAAATATTATAAAAATGGAAGAGATACATCATCTGAATGAAGGATTTTATGGTGCTATCAAGTCAGGATATTCAGCTTTTGTTTAACTATAATGGACTCCCTAACCCTGATTTTTATAAATATTTTTATGGATAATATTAAATAAAATTACTTACAGATATCCTAACTTTTTGTGTAATTGAGCAATGAAAAATCATTGTGATGGATCTAATAAATACACCCACATTACAAAACAGTTGAACCTTGAATTAGCAAATAATTTCTTTTTATATGTGTGCTTTAGTAAAGAAGGCTAGCTCCTTTTTTCTGCGCATGAACTCTTTACCTTTTGATATGTTTTTCACTTCTAATAACACCTAATTAAAGAAGGAGGTGGAGGCACTATAGTCAGAGGGTGAGAAATAACTCTTAAGAACAAAAGTTTCAGTTCCAGTACAGGCTACTATAAAACAGTGATCATAATAAACATTCAAAATAACCATTGCAATCAATAACTGCAAAGCACAGTTTTAGAGGTTCTAGATAAAAGTTTATCAGGCATCATGGGATATTGAAGAAAAATCAGTAAAAGAGTTATGCGCTATTTGTTTAATTAATGAATTCAGTTTTCAGTTTTTTAAATTAAATTATTATATTAACACATTTAAAATATATGGTAGTTGATATCCTTGACCTCAGTTAGTTTATAATATAAAGACATTTGAACAAGAGTATACTGGCTATGACTTCTGAATTGCATAATGTACATTAGCATAATTAATGCTAGCATAGAAGGATAAGTTGAAAATTTGAATATCTAGTTTTCAAGATTCTTTTCAATGCTTTAGATTAAAAAATAGCTTAGAACTCCTAATTGGAGTCATTATTGGGATATGGATTCTTTTGGATAGAATTGGCAATTTAATGTCAACTATTTATGGATCATCGATTTCCTTCATATTTAATAAATATGATATCTCTTAAAATTAAATACAGTTTTTCATAATCAGTTCCATATATTGTTCCATATTTCTTTGTTTTAGAGAAACATATAACATTATTTCCTGCAGACATGTATATGGAAAGAAGAAACATTGTATCAGCAATTATTTTTTATTTCAATTATCTCAAAGAGAAATCTTTCTTAGACACAATTGTTGCTAAGTAGCTGTTTTGTGTTGTGTTAAGTGCATATAAAATACACAGCTCCTTCAGCTCAAGTAATACTGGGTTCTGATATTTCCTGAATATAGCAGACATGCTTTCTTTGAGTTCCTGAACTTTCTGGCCCCTGCTCTTTAATACTTTACATCACACCTTGCTCTTTTACTTTAATCTGATTGTTACTGAGGAATGTCACCCTATTGGTGAGACTTTTCCAGACTATAATATCAAACAATTTCGTTTACCTTCTTTCTCCCTACCTTCACTGTCCCCTCTTTTTCTTATATTTCTACATCACAATTCCATCACCAGGTTAACTCAATGCTTGCATATAATTTTTTTTATTTATTTAGTTTCCCCCTTTACTGGAACCCTATTGTGTCAGGCCCATGAAGGCAATGCTTTTTAATAAAATACCTTCAGAGCTAACACTCCAGTTCAGCATATTCCATAACTATATTTGAATTAATAGTGCCCAACTTAGGTACTCAATGTTGTATCAGTTGTTACTGTGAAGAGCTACATAAATCTCCCAGTATTCCATGAATAAGATACTCTGTTTCTTTGTTTCTGCCTTAGCAAGAGTTTCCTCCTTCGCTGCCTTATTTCAACAGCAGCATTTTTCATTCATTTCTCTTCTATCCTCTGCATGTTGCAATGCTTCATCTGTAATCCTCTGAAATCATGTTTTCCTTGCAATGCTATGCTTTTCAACATCAATAAATTCACTCAACTGTTGCCACAGATCATTTGATGCTTTTCTCCCTGACATTTCATCTATATATCAAACTCTTCTTGCTAATTTTTATTTTGAACCTCTTTTTGTCATCACACATAGATGAAGTATGAAAGGATAAAGTGATAATTACACAGCTCAGGTAAAATCCTTGGGAAGTAGCAATTCGAATACATATCACCGTTTGACCATATGACTGTCACACTACAGATGGTTTCTTGAATTTTCATTCAATAATGCAATCAATTTGGTCTTTAAGGAGCAGGTCTAGAAAGTGCTAAATGTAATTCTTGATGTTTAAATATACTGTGTGCAAGGTCAAGTTGAGCAAAACTCAATGAATACATCGATCCTTTCCAGTTCCTTTCTCTCCCGTTACATTCTAATCAATAAAAACTTGTCCCACTTTAACTATGGCATCCCGTCTAAGAAGTAGCACATTATTTTGGAGTAGTTTAAACAAGGTCTTGTAGTTGATTTTAGAATTCTTCCATTTTTTTCTAGAGTTTGGGCATAAATTTGATTGACATTGAGGAAGACAGACATCTGGATCACATTCCAGCGAAATACAGCTGATACTACAGAAAAAGAGTTGCTTTGATGCCATGGTCTTTTTATTATTTTTTTTCTCTTATTTACATTGATGTGATTATTTGTTAGAAGTTAGTAAGTAAGCACTATAAGTCTAAAGATTTGCTGAAAGCAATTACCAATAGTTCTGTCAATACCATCAAACAATGGCCTTTACCTTTACAGATGCTAACTCCAAATGATACCCCATTTCCAAGATGTTTCTAAGTCAATTATTCTCTCTTATATTAAAAGAAGTAATTTTCTTTGTACCCTATATGCCAAAATCTCATGCAATCTTAATTTTAAATGCTCTCCAGAATCTTTTGAATTAGAATCCCTCTGACTCTCAGGGATTTCTATTATATCCAAAAGGATGATGACTTTTGTTGTTTTGTTTTTTTTCACGTCATTTGAAATATTTCAAGGACCTTATGAGTGTAAAGTATTGTTTTAAGCTGTGGAGATGCAAATAATTATTATACAGAGTTTGTGTTTACAAATAAGAAAATTTTGTGAATGTGTAGCAACTATGCACAGGATTAGTCCAATACATAATTGAATATACAAGAAGGGATCATTAAAAAATTTAAAATAATTTTTGAGTTATAGCAAGGAGCCAAGAGGAGTGAGAAGAATATCCACATGGAAAGGGATAGCTAAGTTTAAGTGTAAAAGCCAAGGTAGAAGAGTACTTCTTGAAGATATGCATTTAAATAGACAGGAATGGCACGAACATTGCAGGAGGATGGGAGAAACACACTATAGGATTGTTATTTGCACTTTGGGTAAAGGGTGGTAGGGCCTAGTCCAGTTGGAATAGAAGTTTCTATTAAGATATTCAGGGTGATAAAAATTTGTAATATAAATGAACTTACCCGTTTCTAGATTTTTCATTGAATCAGCTCTTATGCCATCTATAGTTTTCCTCAAATACAAAGTAAACTCTGTATTAACATTACACCATTGTTCTGAAACCACACTTCTTAGCATGGTAATCATTATCTTCTATGAAACATACATCTGTGTGAAGAACAATCAGGTAATAATATCAAAATTCAAGAGAATGAGGAGGACATCTGCACTGAGAGTTACCTGATACTTGATATGAGTTCAAAAAGGTGAGGAGGGTGTCCTCACCTTGACACAGACTGTCAAGCACAAGATATTACAGCATAGATGGTTAGAAGAGTGCCTCCTAAGAATGGGTTGGTAACAGTGAAGACTGGTTCTATAGAGAAGCTGCTTTCATTTTGACATTTGCACAAATGACAATTCCATGGCTTTAAAAGCAAATACCTCAGGATTTGGGATGCAAATTAAAGCTGATTGCATTGTGAGAAATAAAACATCTCCCTTTTCATGACTGGAGATTTCAATTTATACAACAAACAGGAAGAAGGAGGTCAAAGGGAATATCTAACTACAGGAAGTGGGTAAGAGATGGAGCAAATTAAAACAAAAGATTGAAGAAGCTTCTCCGCCTTCATGATGAAGCCCATGTTTAATCTTGAAACTGGAGTCCCAGGGTCCATTTATGTACAAGCAATATTATATCTAATGACGCTTCTAAATAGAGTCATCTAGGTGAGTCTGGTACCATAAAAGTTAATTCTGTGGGAGACAGTTCACACGCAACCCAGGGATTCAGATTCAAGACCCAGGTCTTGTGGGGAGTAGTGGGAGGAGCAATACAGATGATGAACAGCTAAATAAAGTTCTTCTGCCTCTCTCTTCCTGCCTGTCTTTCTTTCTTTGCCTTCATTCCTGCCTGCATTCCCCTTAGAAAAAAAAAATCTAATGATAAAAGGGGAGTTTATGTTGGGTTTTAAAATTTGCACATTTTTCAACTTTAAAAATATATATTTTTGTTCCCACAACTTTACAATTTGGGATATGCATGTGTAGAATTAAACAATTATCACAGCATTAGTTACTATTGTTAGTATTACTTCAGCTGGTTATGAACTACTTAGATTAGATAAACTGAGTGATAATAAATTTAATTTTACAGATTATTTTACATTAATCTGCATAGGATTATATGTATAGGACAACTAACATCCCATTTATTTTAGTGTACTGTGGAAGAAGGAAAGAATATTTTTTAATGATGGCATTTATTATGGAAAAGTGATTAACATTAATACTTGGATAGAATTGAAAAAGTGGGGCTTTTTGTGTTTCACAAACTATATGAAGTAGTTAGATGATGCTTTATTAGCAGCTGTGACAAATTTAATACTGTTGTTCTACCCCTTCATAATTTATATTCTACTATGCATCAAGTTTAATGAGTCTCATCAATATATTTACACAGTGGTCTTGGTACTTTCTGAAGGAAATTTGGAAAATATCAAACATATCAATACATGGCGAAACCAAAGTTAAAGAAGTTTCATGACCTTTTTTTGTGTTTGTTTCAGTAGCCATACTGTCACTAGGTTCAGTGGTCTGGATTTATTGATTCTCCATTGCTTCAATATGGCGTTTCTCTTTCCCTCATGAGCCTTCCTATTATTGTTTGGATATCCATTCCTTAAATCTGAGTACTTACATTAAGAAAAACATGAATAAACTCTGTGACAATGATATCAAACCCCTAAGTCTTAGACAATGCTTTAAATATCTCAAGAGAAATTCAAAGTGGTAAAAAAACTTAAGCTAAGGATAAATAATTTTCAGATGCTAGAAATAAGACTTAAAGAATAGCTAGGGTGAAGATGAGAGAGGATGCAAGATTGAGAATGGTCCTAAGAGGTAGGAATGACAAGATTAACAAAATTAAATTGGAAAAAAAACAATGGTCAGCCACAATGAAGGAAGAACTTATACTTCAGTTTGGTTGGTAGAGTTCGTGAGAGACCAGCAGGAACTACGTGCAGAAAGTTATCTGATCAGATTTTGGAGGGTGTTGAATGTTAAATTCAGGAATCTGAGTTTCGTCTAAAGAATTTGGGAAGTTATGGTGTCACGCAATCTGTTTTATTTCAGAAGGATCAATTTGTGAGCTGTTAAATACTTGAGAAAAAAGTAATACACAAGGTTAGGGAAATAGAGCTGAGATGCAATCCAACTGTCTATGTGAGCTACTCAGCTAAATAAAGTTATCAACATTGTTAATTGAGATGATGCACCAACTAAAACAGACAAGAGAGAGAGAATGTGGCAACTGTTTAGATGTAGAACACAAATGTGAGGAGACACATGTCATGAATGCATAAAACAATTGTACATGCTTGACTAGAAGGGTGACACCATTATAGGCAACTGGGTTTTTATTTTCCAAGATTTATTTGGCTTTTCAGAGATTTGTGGGTTTAAGCATAAAGGAACTGGGAAGCATGACAGTGAATTCAATTTTGAGTACTACTGCTGATTAATTGGTCTCTAGAAAACAGTGCTCTTGCTATCCCAAGGCAACAATGGTCAGTGTAACAACCACTCCTCCCCACTCCAAAGATGGAAAGGGTTGAGTTTCAGGTTGATTTCCCATGAGAAATGATGAATTACCCTAAAGCAACTGAAGGTTCTCATTGCAGAAACTGAAGACCAGCTGCAATTCAGATATTTCCATTTGCTACTAGGAAAATACTGAAAATATGCATTGCTGTTACTTATTTATAAGCAATAATAATGCACAATACTAATGTTTCAGATATTATATAAAGATGTTGGTGTTAGAAAAATAACAATTTCCTTGGGATTAGGGTTCAAAATTTTTCTATTAGCAGTATTAATTTTTTCATTGGAATTTCATAATCAGGAGGTTTAGGAAAAATTTTTTATATCCCTATGACTTTCAATAGCATAAAGGTCAGTTTGGTTTTGCCTTTGTATTATATTTCTATGTGCATCTCTAATAGGAAAATATAAAAATACACATTAGTTTATTTTAGCATTAAATTAAAGATTATTCTATCAGTTCAGGGAATGAAACTTTGAACACATTTCATTTCCTAGGCTCTATTTTCTCAGACATTTCTGTTCAGTTTTATTATTAACTGATGTCTTTTTTACCCTAAAAAATCATTACTTTTTTTTTTTGATCCATTCTTATATGTGGAGGTCATATGCCTTCAAATAATACTGAGAAAAATTTTTTAAAAGTTTTTACAAAGTGAGAACAATTAGTCTTTTAAAAATGTATGAACATATGAGAAAATAATAACATTTCTTACCAAAAAAATATTTTACTCTACTGCATATATACATACTATATATTTGAAAATTTCATTCTATAGGAAATTATTAATTGAAATGGGGCACATTCAAAACCATATCTGTCAATGATTAGCTCTATGACATCAGGAAAGTTACTCAATTTCTGTCCATTCAGTTTTCCTCATTCAAAAAAATAGTCACTCCCGAGTTGTGAGAAATTAGATAAGGTAATAAATCTTATAGTAGTTAATGTTAATAATTATATCTGATTTCATTATTTTATTCTATGTATCATTGTTATATGTGAATTCAGTATTTCCGAGTCATCATAAATTATATCCCCGATCTTCTCATTGACATCATCAGAAAATTATGACTTCTAAACAACTGAGAAACATGTCCTTTCTTCTCTATCAGAGCTGTTGCTGCATCTTTGTAGGCTATAATCTCTCACGGTTATTATGGAATAGTTGCCTAACTCTGTCTTGTAATTATCTGAATCTGAAATACAGTTTTATGTCTCTATCATTTGTCCTAGAAAAATATTTAGTCGCTATCATTTCAAATCTATTGTAGGGCCACATATTGATTCTGTCTAATCCATAGAAGTAAACAGAAAAACAGAAAAGATATTATTAAACTGCCTGAACATAAAGTTGTTAAATGTTTCAGAGAAAATTCCAGAATTTTTCTTTTTGAAGAACAATTAGTTATGTATTGTTTCATATTGAATAATACCTTTTTAATAAAATAAAAATTGAATTAATAAACTTAATAATTGTGGAAAAGATCTTCTTCCATAATGGAAAGATCAGGGAAGGCAGACTGTGAATTTAGACAAGTAGTTCATTTTTAAAAACTAGAGAAACTAATTCACATAGAAATCAGAAAAATAAATTCTGTGTGTTCTCCCTGTGTTTCCATGAGTCAGTTGATCTTTATTATTCATGGACTCTATATTTGTGAGTCAGCCTAGTCTAATTTATTTATAAACTAACAGTCAATACTCATTCTTGTTTTTCATGGACATGCACATGAGCAGAGCAATGAAATTATCGAGGCACCCAATGTAAAAGTTCTCAGCTGGGACAAAGCAAGACAACACTCAGTCCTCTTATTTCAAGTTTAATAATGTATACAAGCATCCATCCATATGTACTGCCACATTTTCACATATTTGTGCTATTTTGGGTGCTTTAAATGTTTTAAATAGTCTGCATGAATAGGATGAAATGCTGTTTATCATTTATAAGTGCAAGAAGATGATGTGCTACAGAAATAAAACTGTATGAATTAGATAAGCCTTGATTAGACAATAGTGCTATTGGCCATGAGTTCATTATTAATAAATTATATTAACTATCTATCTATATGATGTCTTTAAACAGAAACACACATAAAACAAGGTTTTGTATTGTTCATTTGAGGAAAATGCTGTAACCAGAGACTCAAGGAACTCAACTCTGTATTTCTCTGAGGAACAGTGACTCAGTATTCACTAATTCAATGTTCATGGTGACTTTATAAAACTTAACTACTCTAAAGAGTGATATTTTAGCAGAGCAGCCCAAGATTTAAAGCAATGAAAGGAAAGTATTAATCTCATTAAAGAACTGTATCTGCAACTTGGTGCTTCTGGTTTTGATGGATGAAGAATAATGAGCCTTACATGAATAGAAAAAAATTATGGAAACATAGTTTTCACTCAGGAAAAATGAATAAAGTCCTTTCTTTAAAAATATTTAAAGTAAATTACATGCTTTGCAGTCCCACAGTGATATGAATCACTTTTGGTTTTTCCTATTGAAACAAATAGTTATTCTACAAGAGATGTTCACAGACTGGCTTCCCTTTCTGATGTCCAAAGCCAGTGGAAAGAGGGAAAATGTTACAAGTCATCTTAGAACTCTGTTGACTGGAAATGGTAGGGTTTGTCAGTGAGCAGGGGATCTCCTGATTGTTTAGAGAGCTCAAAGTACTGTTGCTCACTCTTGTGGGTGGAGGTGACTGGATGTGAGATAAGAAGAGAAAGTTGTGAAAAGATGTATGTGGAATATGGTATATAAAATGGAAAATAAAGCATATATTATTTAATGATATGTACAGATTTAGAACTATAGATGTTTCCATTAAATAATTAAGTCCTGATTATATCAGAATATATCTTACAAAGAGAAATTATGAAACCTATTGCTTGTGCATGTATATAGCTATTCATATACATATAGATATATATGTATATATACCTGTTCATATATGTGTGTGTGTGTGTATGATGTACTTGAGGTATTATTACTCTTAATCTTAACAAGTGAAAGGGTGAAGAGATTGAAAAAACAGTAATTCTTTTTAACTTCATAACAGAAGGGAAGAAATTGCAAATCACAGCCCTAAGATAAGAGAGGCAGAATAACACAGACTCAAGCTTCATAAGGAGCAGAAACCCCCTCCAGAACCGTGCTAGGGTACGAAAACACGAACTGTCATTGAAAAATTGTTGGAATCTTACTGTAGACAATTTGGAATGTTGGAAACTCTGAGGGGATCCAGTCATATGTGAACTATAACAATATTTTGAGATTTATCTCCAGTAGATTCAGGAGGTTTCTATAGCAAAAACCAAGTAAAAATCCTCTAATGCTCCCTGTAGTGTGAGGAGCATAGATGACCATTTTGGATACTTGAGAGCATTCTGTTCTTAAAAAGATCTGCCTTTAGGGGAATTTAGTTAACTAGATCCTAATCTACTGGGGTATGTTAAAATCAAACAAAAAAAGAAACCAGAATTGATAATTCCCTGTCCAGACAAACCCATGTAGACATATAGGCAAAATCTAACAGATTATTTTGTCAACAGATGAAGCTAACTTGCTTACTTCCTGCTTACACCTCTGAAAATCCTAAATGAAACTTAAATTGTTCCCCCAAATTTATATGATAGAATCATTATCATGTAAGAAAACTCCCTATTATTTAAGAAAGCTTTATTATAACCTGTCACTGAGAAGAATAAACAATCATTACCTTCTCACTATGTACCTTGCTTACTAACAACATATCTCTGAGCCTCATTTCATGTTTTAGTTTGAGTGCTTCCGGTTTACACACTGTGTTCTTCGTGTGTTCATAATACATTCTCAATAATTTCTACTTTGAAGATTAATTGATTTAACTTCTGTTATTTCTGAGCTTTTGAAGCTATTATCAGTCTAACTGACCTGGCCATTTAAGTCTTCTAGCACACCTATAAAGAGAGATAAAAGTCCAGAGACACAGGCTTACTCCAAGACTGAGACTTAATCATAGGAGGGCAGATGGCTTCCCAAGTCACCATAGCTTACCAACAAATTGCTAAAGCCTTATTTATAGCAGTTCCTTTTATCCATTGCATTATTTTTGGTTATCAAGAAAACATTAGAGACATATTAAAAGAGCAAAAAGCACAATTTGAAAACTCAGAGCAAGCATCAGAACCAGACATGGAAGGAGTCTGGAATTATCAAAAAGAGAATTTAAAATAACTAAGACTAATGCTGAGACCTCTTAATATTAGATACTAAACCAAAGAACAAGGAACTTCAAAGAGCACCAAGCAACCTAAATGAAAACAAACAAATAAAAATCACAACTCAGCAAAGCATATCATTTTCAAACTACAGAAAATCAAAGTTAAATAATCTTAAAGAATCCAGAGAAAGTGCATTTTATCTGTAGAGAATAATAAAAGGATTATCTTTAACTTCTCAGAAACCATGCTGAGAAGAAACTAGTAAAATACTCAGTATTGAGAAAAAACCCACCAGCCTAGAATTCTGCACCTTACAAAATTAGCCCTCAATAGTGAAAGAAATTAAATACTTTATTAAACAAAAATTGAGTAGTATTGCCAGTGTACTTGTCCTGCAAGAAATGTGAAACATTCGTTAAAGTAAAGAAAAAATAATAAAGTCAGATAATTGAATCTATATTATCTAAAGAAGAGCACTCTGGAATTAGTGAAGGTAAAATACATTTTTCTTACTCATAACTGAACAGACAACCCTATACGTTTCTATAACCTCTGAAAATGCCCTTGTCAACTCATGTCCCTTTCAAATATCCCAACCTAAAGAAAATCGTGTTCTGATTTCAGCCACTAATACTTGTTCTACTTACTATAATTTGAATTATACAGAACATACTATTTTTCCTCTGGTTTCTTCAGATTTAGTATCATAATTTTAGGATTTATCATTGCTGCTGTTTGTATCAGTTACGTTTTCTTCATTATTATACAAATTCTCTATCAATTATCTGGTTCATGGATTTTGTGTTGTTTCTAGTATTGATATCTTTATGAATATAAATGACACAACTATTGAACACATTCCCTTCTGAGCACATGTTTTCTTTGCTTCTTGGAAAACACCTAAGAATGGAATTTCTGGTCCAATTTACATATATTATAATGTCAGTATTCTGTCAATCCATGAATGTAGTAATCTCACTTATTTGTATCTCATTTATTCCATCAATATTAGTTTTTTTAATGCTATTGAATGTTTCAATAACTCTTTTTCATATTTGGTTATCAAGAAAACATTAGAGACATATCTCATATTTTGTCATTGTATATGATATATTTTTAAAATGGACATTCCAATTCATTGTGATTAGTATGTAGAAATACAATTTCTATAAAAGGGGAATTTTGTATACTTTTTAGGATTTTATACATACATAATAATATCACTTGAAAACTATGGTAGTTAAAGTCTTCTCTTCCAATTTTAATATTTTTATTGTTTTAATGCATTGACTAGAATATCCAGATCAAAATCTAAAATGAAAATCTAACATGCAAAAGTGAATAGTTTGCCTTCAAATTGAGTTTCTTTCAAAATCTTCATGTATTTGCTAAAGTTTGCCATTTCTTCATAGTTTCCACTTTTCCCATTTTAACTGAGTAATTTCAATGTCTTTGATTAAAATTCCAACATCTTTTGCCACCATGAATTTGCTTCTATAGACTGTTTTCTCTCTTGAGAGCATATCATATTTTATTGCTTCTTAATGGTCTTCATAATCTTTGATTATATCTCTGAAGTTTTAATTAACAAAGCAGGATCTAATGAAGTAAATAATATTTATCTCTAGAAAGTGACTGTCCACTTTTTCTGTCATGCTACTATTATTTGACTTAACTCACAACTAGCTTCATAATATTTTGGGGTTGGATCAATATTTTCCTTTCAGAGAAATCAGAAATATGAACACCGGTGAGATTCCAGAAATCTTATTTTGCTTCACAGCTAAGTAGCATAATTTTGTAAGTATGAAGAATCTCTCCAGGTTATTAAGTCATAGAGAGTATTCTTTGTTGCTTTGCTGTGCACCGTGGGAGATTTTTTTCATCAGTTCCTCTCCCAGGACTTGGACAGCAACCAGTCTCTGTGGAATTTTAGAATACATTTGGGGTTGCTTATCTTAACTGTCCTGCCCATATTCAGTTTTTGGTAGTTGAAATTCCAAAGTCCCTGAGGGAAGAGTTTTCTCCCAGTTCTCTTGTCTCCCTTTATCAGAGATGACCGTGGAATGCAAAGAATCTAGAGTCTGTTTTAGGACTTTCTTGCATATCTTTCACCTTGTTCCTTATCCTGGGGAAAGGGAGTAACTGGCACATATCCCAGACCATTTACCTCATGGGAGATCTTTCTTAGTTTCTGACTCATTTTGGTATACTTTCATCACAATTAGTAAATAATCTGAAATTATGAGTTGTTTAACATCTGCAGACTAGTTCTGTTTGAGGAGCTCCTCTGATATCAACCTAGCACACAAGTGTAGAAAAGACTAAATGTTTTAAAAATGTTAGCTACTTTCTACTCCCTGTTTGCACTCCCACCCCTTCCCTGACATTGGAACTAGAGATGGATTCCTTTTTGTAGTATCAGGATTGAGAAATTTGTCTTTTTATGACAAATTTCTCATTTTTGGAAGTTTAGTTGATTTAGGAATCTTTACATCTTCAGTTTCTTGATGTGTTTTTATAAACTGTATATTGCTGATTATTAATCTTTGTTGATTGTTAGGATGGTTTCTATTTTCAAACTAAAAATGAGGCTTTTTTTTTAACATATTAACATCAAAACCTTTATTCTTTGCAGGTGCATTCATTTTGAAATGTCCCTCAAACAACTTCAAAGAATGTCTTGCGGGTAACATCTCCTATCTTCATGAATTTCCTTAGAATTTACTCAAAGAGTTGTTTTTATCATTGCTTCCAATTAATTTCTGCTTCTTGGTCCCACATCCCTTAGTTACATGCTTTGTTTGGATTACTAACTTGAAACTGGAATCATGACATACGTGGTCTCTAGTGTATTTCTCAGCTTGTTAATTTGTAGTGTGTCTGTCAGATACAAGACCAATGTTTTCTACTTGAACATTAACTCAGATTCAGAACATTGTTATGGATGCTTACAATGGACTCTGCCTCTTGTGCCACAAAATTAGTGCCCATACAGCATTGCAGGGCCCAAACTGGCTCACACTGACAGCTTCTTCTTCTTTTATGTAAGAGCAACCTACAGCTATAAGCAACAGCGAATAAGTAATGGGGAAATAATTGACCCTCAGAACCCAACATTATCATTTATTAACAGCCAATAATACATATGTTTCAACATTTGGGTTCATTTACTAAAGATTCTGAGCCATCAACCTCCTTTTTCTCCTACATTTTTTGGTTTTATGAGGGAATTCTCATTTCTAGGTTTCTGCTGGAGTGAGAAGGAAATGCATGCTTCTCATTCAAATATATTCTTCTCTAGATAACTTGAATCTTCCAGAAGCACTACAGAATGTAATAAAATACCCACCACAAGATATTCTTTGAGAGAGTCTGACAGTGACAGTGTAGTAAAGAGTTATTCTGAAATTGCAACATTCTGAAGATACCATCCCATGAAGAATTTTGAGGTAACTATACAATGTCCTGTCCATA
The DNA here is from genome assembly GCA_004363575.1 of Solenodon paradoxus. NCBI lineage: Eukaryota > Metazoa > Chordata > Mammalia > Eulipotyphla > Solenodontidae > Solenodon > Solenodon paradoxus. Next base: position 79,900 of record RJWH01003422.1, on the reverse strand, counting down.
TGTTCGGAATATTCCAGCAGTTGAAATTGATGTTACATTTATGATACAATTATGGTTAGCATTTCATCCTCAACTTCTTGAGGCCACTGTTCTTTGGTTTCCTAACACTCTCAGGATTATGCATATCTTTGGGAGTTTATGGTATATATATATACAACTCATTGACAACTACGGGAACTCCATTTCCTTCAAATTTAATAAAATTTACCATAGAATCTCTGTTGGGGGCAGAAACTAGAGCAAGGATGAAGCAGGAGCTGGCAGAACATCAAGGACACCAGGCCCAGAGCACCAGGAGAAGGCCACCATCGAAAAGCAGTGGGCAGTGTTCCTGTAACCGTTCACTCCCCAAAACAAGATAGATACAGTTATGTAGTTAGAAAACAAAAGGCTGTATAAGCATATTTAATGTAAGATAAAATTGTTTGTGTAAGATGCTTGAAGCAATTCCGCGTATGAATTCAATAAATAGGTGGAATGCAGGACATTCAGGGCTCTCAGTCTACGAGGCTGTTTGGCCCCCTGACCCCACCTTTTCTTTCTCTCACTCTCCCTGAGTTTCTCAATCTCTGCAGCCATCCCTCCTCTCCCCTGTTGCCAGGATGAATCCCGACTAATCACATTCTATAAAAATATTCTACCAAATTCTCACTCTACAATGATCATTCCCCTGTGGACCTCCTTGAGCCTTACCTTATGCTACATCATAGCCACAGTCTCAGAGGTACATACAGTATATACAAGTTAAACTTCAGGACCAGAGTGCTCCTCTAAGCTTGAAGTCATGATCAACTGGGAGACAGTATTCTGCTCCTAATTCTTGAACTCCCACTAACATACTTTGATCCAAAATGACCTTGCAGATAGAAGTCCTCTGCTAAAGAGAAGCAGTGATCAATGAGAACAATTGTGTTGAACGTGTAATAAAGAAAAGTATCCTTGACCCAATGATTCCTAATATCACATGCATGTACTTTTGATTCGTAGTTGGATTTTTCTAGGAGTCAGCTCATAACTATCTCTATCACTACACTCCACATCTCTAAAACCATAATTTCTAATGTGTCCTGATACCTCCTACCTCACTGGTTTAGACCTATTCCAAGAATTCAGGAAAAACATAATTTGCATGGTGAATAAGACATGGAAACAGGAGAATTGTATCACTATTTCACATGTTCAATGCTTTTAGTTCTTATCAGCTATTTCCTTCCTCCTTAACATGTAGATGAGACAATCTTCAGGCAATCATGGATTAGCATTCTTCCATATCACCATATTAGCGACATTTTATCCAGTATTCCAAATAAGATCTGTGAGGCATATTTCCTTATAAATTAAATCAGAATTATAGCCTGAAACCTCACTATTGTGGAGGAATGTATAATAAACTCTGTAGTCTTTTATATCCTATTGTCTTCTAGTCTAAGAAAAGCACCAAGTTAATGTTAAAAACCTGTCATTGTCACACTTGGAAAGAGTTCATTTTTTTTTAGGTAGTTTCTTTGTCTGTCAAGTAAATATAATATGACCCCAACCATACACTGGTATTGCTTTGTTTTAAACTAAGTCTTTCATTACATACTTATTATAACTGCTTCATAAAATATTTATGAATATATTTATCTTTCTCATTTAATAATATGAGTCTTAAGGGATATCTTCATGAATATTTGTGTATTAAGGTAAAATTAAAACTATTCTAGATGTTAAATGACAATAAATATGAAATGCAGAAAGGATAGAAAAGGAAGGATAAAAGGAAATACATCAGATAATAAAGCTAAGTGGTGGGGTAGCAGATAGAAGTAGAAGTTTTCAATAGTTTTCAATTTTTCTATCATGAGAATTGTTTTAATAGAACAATCTAACCATGCCTATTCTATAACCAAGAAAATAATAAGAACATTTGTAACAAAGTTAAAGCTTTCTACTTGCAAAACTAAATGTCACTGTAGGAAGAAAGCAATAGAATTTAGGAATTAAGGGAACAGAGAACTAAACTTTAAAGAGAGAATCAATGAGACCAAAAATGCCATGGTCTGTCAGATTATCGTCCACTAAGAGATAAGTGAACAAAACCCTGACTCCAGATTCGTTTACATCATCAGTCTGTTAACATTTAAGAATTTAAGCCATAAAACAGAAAACAGTGTTTTATCTAATCATTATTAAAGCTAAAAGCAAAACAGATGAGAGCATTAGTATGGGCATGTTATGAATCTAGCACATAATTTTAAAATTTCTTAATTTTCTCATCATTTATAAAACTGGTTTCTTGATCATATAGAAATAAAGTGAACTAAACTATTAAAATATCATATATTCCACTCTTAACCATATCCCAAATTATATTTTCGTTGTATACAGAGAAGCCATTTCTTTGGCAAAGTAGATGGCTAAGTGTTGTCTGTGTCAACTAAACTTCTATTTCTTATATGGATGACATGTTTGTAAAAAAGGCCACCCATCTCTCTAGATCACTTATTGCATATTTATTAAAATGAAAATTATTGTTCTCTATTCCAAGTGCAGTAAATGAAAATGTGTGGTACTGACGACAGTGAAATTTTTATTAAAGTGATTTCCAAATGTTTGAATGAATAGTTATACTGGTTCTTGTCCTCAGGACATTTAGAATCACTCTTCAGTATTCTATATTGCTCATGTTAGTCATAAGCTCAAAAGCTGGTTTCTTGGATCTCACTTCTAATGTATTTAGGCATTGTCACTACCTACCCTACTTCCAGTTCCCAATGGGTCACATTTTGGCTGGGCCCACCAAAGCCCAAATTAAGTACTCACTGAATTCCCTTTTTAATGTGGCAACCAGAGAGAATTCTGACTTATGAATCATTTGCAACACACGAGGACCTAGCTTCACTCCCAGCCAAGTGTTCCAAATACATAAAATGGCAAATCTGAAATCTCTTTTACGCCATCTTTGGGAGGCTAATCATGAGTTGATTTGCCATGACTAATGTTCCACAAAATGCGCATTTTCCTGCAGTGAAGCCTCAATAGATGGAACTTAGCTGTGACATACTGCCAATCCCCAAACTAGTGCTCAAAGAATGTACTGTACTCCTACATAAAAAGTTACTGTGGTCAAAGAGGAGTGAACCCAAACATGTCAGAGAATTATCTTTTCTCAAACTACTTGCAGTTCAATGTGGGATACCTTCCCTGCCTTTTAGAAGATATTCCTAGAAAAAGTGCATCTAAGCACAGAGGCCTGAGGTGCAGGCCATATAAAGTCTATGCACTCAGGTTTGAGACCCAGGGACAGGGGTTAAAAACAAATAAAATATGTGTATCAGCTCACACAGGATAATAGTTAGAAAATGAAGGAAAATACATTCTTCTATAATTTAATATTTTTAAATTATTTTATGCCAAGACAATGAGAATTATAAGGAATTATTGCAAGGTTTGGTCTTATTCTGGTTGAAGATTTTAAAGAACTCAGTGTATTTTGAGGATGTCAAAAATTCTTAAGATTTCTGTCAAACACAAAACTTAAGAGTTTAGCGTCAGCTGTTTTAAAGAATGACAGTTCAAAACCATAAGAAATTGTAGTTGAGTACCAGTATTATTGAACTAAAAATGTCATTAATGCCTCCAAATCCTTATCAGTTAGAAAGGGCAGATGTAAAAAATGTCAAAATATGACATCAATATGGAAGCATACATACATACATATATACATATATTTATATATAAATATATATGTTTTACACACACACACACACACACACACACACACACACTGCATTTCTTTTTAACTAAAAATTTCAAGGCACTTAAAGAACTACCACCATGTCTTGTGGAAATAGTAGTAATAGCTCTAATAGCTGAAATGTATACCACATATGGGATAGTGTAAGATTAGCTAATGCAGGGTGCTCTAACACAGGAAACTGAACACACAATCCTATTTTATCTAGGAAAATTTTCACCTGGGAAAATTCCCTAGGTGATCTAGAAATACAATTGTTTGGTCCGGAGAGTGTTTTAAAGGAATCCCTCTTTATGTGGTAAGATCTAGAATTAATATTGTGCCAGTTGAATAGATGAAAATTTGAAAACAGAACAGGCTATGTGTAAATGACGCTAAACTTTCTTCTTTACTAGTAAACATGAAAATGTCATATAACCACATGGAATAATGTTAAAATAATTCAACAATAAATTCTAAATTAGATATATATTTTTATGCACCATAGAGAACAGAAGATGGAAGTATGTAAACAGGTTTGTTACAGTTAACATATATTTGATGAAGTTAAATGAAACTTGGAGGCATATTAGGAAGATAACTCTTTCTATAGTATATCTCTAAAAATCATAGTAGCAAATGTAATAAATTTCAATTTCATACTCACCAATGATTCGCTTTAAATGTTAGGCAGATGACACACACACACACACCCAAGTGCTCCCATAGTAGCATCTCACCCTCTGTGAAGTCCTTGAAGTTCATTTTGCTCAGTCAACACATGGGGAAAGGTAATTTTAGAGGTGGTTTTTAGGAGTTACTCCTAGATAATGATGCACATCACTGTTACCCAAATTCCATAGATACGCATAACTAATAGAAGCAATGAAATAAACTCTAGCTGGTGATTGGAAAGAATAGCTACACATGTATCTGATCCTTGAAAGAGTTAAATTTTCTTTGTTAAGCACGTTTATTAGGTAACGAAATTTATAAATTATTTTTAAAATACACATTAGAAAACACATGAATCAAAAACTATCTTATAAACATGATTTAGTTCCAATATGTATTTTGCACACTTGCAACATCTAGATCAATGGTTTTCAAGAAACATTATTTTCTTTAAAAATTGTGATGGCAGTATCTCTAGAACTTCTTTGGCAAGAAAGGTTATAATTCCAAGAAGTCAATAAAAGTGTAATGTCTTAATAACATGTCAAGTTCTGTAGTAGATTTGGGGTTCAAGGAAAGGATTTACCTTTTTTATATAATTAGATAATTCATTTAAAATATAGAAATATGGCTAAGGGATGATATGACTGAAGACCCTGTTATAATATAAACCTTTAATATTCTGATTTCATAAACAGGTTATCCTAATTATGATTTCTCTGCAGTTGGCTACAGTAATATATTTAGCATAGCAACAATGGCAGCCAAAATAGGCTACTGTGATGAAATCAGAAGAAATCTTTTTGGATGTTTTAAAAGTACCATGTTTTTTTCTAATCTACACACATTAAAAAGGGCAAAGTGTCAGCAGACGTTTTATTTCAGTTAATTTAAAGATGGATTGTTATTTCAATTGTATATAGCCTATTATAAATGTTACTATTTATAAGTTAGAAAAATCTCAGCGGTACAAAATACCAGGGAATGAGGGAATATAAAAATGAATAATTATCTTATGGATAATATAATATTCTTTTAGTACCCACTTTTCATAGCATTATTCTGTTTATCAGAAGTGAAGAGTTTTATTATTAGTAGTAGTATTTTGAGAGACACTGAAGAATAGTCTAGGCATCCATGAGACATGCAGGCATATGGTGAGTAGTTCCTTAGGCTTAGTGTTGGGAAATGGGTCTTTCCTCTAAGTCTCATGTTTCTCACATATAATATATGTATATAGTCGCATGTTCATAGGAAATCTGAGAGGGCTACCTGTGGGTAGATGTAAGTGAACCAATAAAAACTGAGAACGAAGCAAGTTAAAATCGTGGGATAATGGGATCTTACCTCATGGGAATTAGTTTGTCTCAATTTCATGTTTCATTCAAATAGATAAAATAATATTTGCCTTATTTATCTTATAATATTAGATAATGACTATGAATAAATTTATGAAGGCAAGAATACTAACAACTCTAGAATGCTATTAATTGCAAAGGGTCATTATATTTCCTCAGATAAAATCTAACATGATCTCTGTTGGGGTTCCCAAAAGATACATTACAGAGTGAGGCTGCAGTTTTCATAAAATTATTTGTACCTTAATAGAATTTCTGTACCACACTGAATGCTGCTTAGAGTGCTTTGTAATCATTCTGGGTCAGCAGAGGGTTAACCAAATTTCAATCCCTACTTCTTTCACAGCATCAATGAAGGCTGCTTTAGAGATCAGAGGCATTTTAGCTAGAGTAAGTACAGCAGTAAAGCCTTGACTGTTGTTGCCTGGGAAATAAAGAAATGTAGGAGGTAATCAATTTCCTCCAATCTTTATTTTGCTCACCCACTTGATTTGAAACCACATATTGCTTCTCCCAAAATTAACATTTAAGTCATCATCTTAAAATTCAACAAGCATTACAATGCATACTCAATTTTGAGTATATTGAAAACCCCATCATAAAAGATCTTTGGAGGCATCTACATTTAAAATAACAGCATTTTCTAGTTAAGCCAGCAAATTTAAACACATAGAAATAAATAAATTTCTGGCAAATTAACTCTCTGGTATAAGCTATGGTTAACTATGTGCATATTTATTCATTTATTTTACAAAATGTGCTTGTTTCAAAAAGACAGTCCAGTTTTGGTGCGTATTGTAAGCTCAATTTGATTTTACTTCCTTACTTTGCTTTCTTGGCATCTGTTTTTATGGAAATATAGCTGGTCATTAACACAGCTTTGGATGCTTTGCAACTGTGTAGTTTTTCATGCACAATAGAGATTTGTAAAATAATTACAAACGGAAAAGTATGCCCCATGGAATTTTTTCTTCATTACAAAAGTATCCTGTTCTGATCATTTTACATCCACTTCATTATAAGGGAAGAGCACAGGGAAAATCAAATATTTTAGTTATGACAGCAATCTTCAAAGTACTTGTTCTTTCAAAATGAGAAATGATGGATTATATATAAAAGGAACAATTATAGAAAGACTTAATTATTTCTAATCTTCTCCTCCTCATCATCCTCTCCATTCTATAAGAACAGCCTTTCTCAGCTATGCATAAGATTCATGCTAATACCTCCAGATATTATAGTAATGGTGGACATGACAGTTAAAACCAAGGAAGATTTGCTATAATGTACTGTTTCATTCCTGTATCCCTATCTTTACCCTATCTTTCAGTAGGAAGAACCCAGAACTGGATGCTCTTTATGTGTTACTCAAGGTCCATTCTTGACCCTTCTTTGCCATGCTGTGTGCTCCAGAAAACTGAAATTATGGACAGCAAGAACTGGAACCCCTTGCTTTATAATTCACTATTAGGTTTACCCAGTGGGAAGCACTACAGGTGATTTTGAATAGAGAGTTCATAGATGTATTCCCCTGACTCTATCACTGCTGAGATTCAGTTGCAAGTGATTGTACCCTTTTACTAAAGCCCATAGCTCCTGTTGGAGAGATCTTTCATAGTTTTCATTCTTCGGGTACTGATGATTCCTCTTTACCAAGTCAAGGTTAACGGGGGTAATGGCTTCAGACTAGAGTTAGCTCCAAGATACATCATCACCTTTTCTTGGTTTTCTTTGTCCACGTATTGTAAGCAGTTCCTTCATTTAATTGCCCTATATCTTAGTTAAAAGTTCTATTTCCTGAACAATACAGACTATTCATATTCTGTTTCTGTGAAAATAGAGACACAAGAGGATAGTTATCTCTTGACTTACAGAATGATTGACTGTTAGGACTAGAAAAGGGTTTCATATACATAACCATGATGGAACTGAGACCCAGGATGATGAAGTATTCTGTTCTGCTCAAGCAATATAGCAATTAGTTGAAGAGATCAGACCATAAACAAAGACTTCCAATTTCTGGTAGAGATTTTGTTATTTTGCTTTTTTTAACCTTAATATCTGTATTTGATCATCCAGAATCAAAACATGAGATAGTTTAAGAGGGATATGAGTTTTGCTTTGTTTGGTGTTTTAAAGTATTTTTTGAGAAAAATCCATACCAACAGTGGGAATGAGAATGACAAATACAAGGTAAGTGGAAAGATGACTACAGTAGTTGAGGAATACAAAATGGGAGTATATATATGACTTCTAAAATTTCAATCATTGGATATTCACTTTAAGATCTTGGGTTTTTTCTTCAGTTTATACTGGAAATAGCTATTAGACACAGAATAAATTCTGTGTGTAAATCACTTAACACACAGCTGTCAACCTCACATTACAAAGGTTCATTATTTAATGAAATGGGCTCAAGAGGGGCTTCAAGATTTTATTTCAGTAATGAAAAAAGCCCCACATATTTCTATTAGATGATTAGCTTTCTCAGGACAGAAATAAAGCTCCCCAAGAGTTTTCTCAGATGTAACCTATTAAGTCTTATAGAAGTCCGTACATATTCTGAGTCCTCAGAAATAATATCTAATATTTTAGTATTTTAATGACCCTTCGTATTAAGCTACTTTTAGAATTAACATTTACTTACTTTGTGCTTTCCTATGAGCAAAGAAGTATGGGGAAAATGAATATAAATTATTCAATAATCTGGTTAGAGAAAGCTACGCTTTAATTTACAAGCATGAGTATGCACATAGAACTCAGCAATGACAAAGAAAGTAGAAAGGACAATTTATACTAGACATACACAAAGCAATTTTCAAACAGTCCTCATTTAGTTATACTTTACATTTTAAAAATTTACATGACTAGCGAAAACAAAAAACGAATATAAAGCACTGTGATATTATTGTTCTTATGGGTTATTCACTTGCATACTGTAAGTTTTACTTGAATTTCTCAAGCACCTCCCAGGCACACTCCTTGTGATATCTTAGATTTTCTGTATCACAGAAAACCACTTTGCCCTAGAATATAAATTAGGGGAATATTTGAGAAACTGTATCAGTTGATTTGTTGTTGTTATTTAAAGAGATACATAGTAAAGTAATCATCACCTATGGCAATAAAAAAAATTAAATCATTAAACATTAAATCAGAAAAGCTCCAAAACTTAGAATTTGTATTTCAGTATAATTTCAACTGCACATATACATTTAAAGAGATAAAGTGACAAAAAATATCTAAATCAGGAGATCTAGTATTGGTTGATAATATCCAGATAAAACATATGATCTGGGGGAAAGACAAGTTAATTAATAATCTGAAACCTTTCTTCTAACAAAATAAGAACCATTATAATGATGATCATCAGAAGTTGGTTGTGACACAGCCCTCACATGCACTGGGTTGTCCTTTAGGATTCAGTATGCCCTTGAATATCACACACTATGAACCAGAGAAACCAGAGGGAAGGCAATTGACCTAACTGGTGTTTCTCCAAATTACATGGTTTGCTCATTAATACTCAACACAAATAGAAAAGGAATATAAAAATAGCATCAATGATTACACGATATTAGACAGGTTCCATCTTATTTCTGCAATTCTGGTAACTATGATAGTGCCATTACATGCTGATACTTGTCATTAAATGTGATATTATGTCTAAAAATTAACTAGAGCCTCTTTAACTGCAATAATCTTCTGTATAAACTTAAGTAGTTTCAATTCTCTAAGCTTCAGTTTCAACATCTGAAAACTGGGAATTACAAAAATATTGGGGAGTATTTTTTTTACCCAGAAATGAAAAGAGATAAAGCACATAAACTCTCTTTGAACTTTGACATACTATTACTGACTAAAGGACTGTTCTGGTGCTGTTATTTTAATATATTATTTAAAACTCAGTTTCGGTTTTGTAATTGGCATTCTCCCGTATGATACCCATTTAGATTTATTGAACAACTGCTATAGATTATCTCCTCAAGAAATTCAATAACATTTTGAATTTCAATGTCAATGAAAAATGACTTAAAAATTGGGATAAGGAGATCAAAAGGTACAAACTTCTAGTTTTAAAATGTGTAAGACATGGAGACGTAATGTCAAACATGATGATAGCAGTTATACTGTATTGTCTATTTAAAATTGCTAAGAGAGTAAGTAGCTCTTAAATATCTTCATCACTAGAAAAAAATTGCTTAAGTATGCTTGAAGCCAGATGTTAAGCTAGACAATATGGTGGTAATTTATCAATGTATATAAATATCTAATCATTTGTACACCTGAATTAATATAACATTACATATCAATCATGTCTCAATAAAAATATAACATATTTTTATTTTTGATGCATTTGGCCTCATTTTTAAAGGATTGCTCATTCTTTTCCCAGCCTAAATGAAGCAGAGTTCTATAGTAAGGACACAAACAACAGAGCATTTCAGGAAACAGCAAGTGTTCCCTATGAGGAAAGTTCTCTATGGACATAAGAGAACCTACCAAGTGAGAAAATAACTGAATTTTTTTTGTTTCTATAGTAAGTTCCCATTGTTTGTGAGAGTCAATCTGGTATAGAGACAAAAAGAAAATAATTTATATATATACATATATATATATATTTTTTTTTTAAGAAAATGTGCAAACAGGAATGAAGGCAAGTAGACAGGCAGGAAGAGAGAGGAGGAAGCAGTACCTTATTTATTTCATTCAGTTGTTCATCATTGGTTGTTGGCCCGGACCCAGGTCTTGAACTGGGGATCTTGCGATGTTTGTGGATTATCCCTTGCTTAAATGGCTAGGCCACTAGCGTGCATTGAGTTTACAGATCTTAAAGTCATGCAGTCTTGACAGTTCAAGAGACTTTTCAAATAGTTTAATAACTAAGATATATCTAGAAGTATGGTAAGTAATTTATCCTTGGGAGAGACTGAAGTCCTTTCTCCTCACTTCTGGGGAAAGTTATAGTATCTTGTGAAACAGTGTTAGAGATTATAGAATTAACAATCAACAGAAAAGTAGCTATGGATGGGGAGAGAGGACAAAGATGACAGGAAATCAACACTGAGAACTGGTAGTGACAATGGGAGAAAAGACACCTTGATGCAAGAAATGATGAGTTTACTTGAAATACTTGTAAATGTTCCCAGTTCCCAACAAATACTAATCTCTAGGATTAGGGAAGAAGCAATGAGAATTCCCTGAATCGTAGGTAATTCATAAACTAATTCCAGTACTCCTTATACTCTTCATTCCTTATTTTATAATAAAATGCTGACTCTTGTTAAGTATTTTCATAGTATTTACAAAAAATATTAACTTATTGTAAATATTCAAAAGCTGAAAAACAGTAAACACATTGGCTAGTTTTCAAGTAATAACACTGAGATCTGTCAAGTTTAAAAATACTGCTTTATTTCAAATATGTCCCTTCTTAAAACACCCTTATAAGATTTGTATAGAGCACACTTTGCATAATGCATATACACTTATTGATACTTATTCTGTTAGTAGGAATGACTCACAGCTGGCAGAAGACAACTACCACAGATGCATATACCTCAGAAGCAGCTACCAACAAAATGGGCGAAGTAGATTGTGACTGACTTGCTAATTGTTTCTGTGCAGGTTCCCAGAACTGTCATTCTTAAGCTTTGACCCTGAATTCAGCATTTCTTGCTATTGCTTTCAACTTGACACCTGTGGTTTGTTTCATACCAGTAATATCTTTATGGTGATTGCTAAACTTGAGTTCTGCAAGAGAATCACAATTGTTTTTCTCATGGTCCCAATTTCTCAGTTGACTTTTCTTAGGTTTCTGCATTCAGAAAAACAAACTTTCTGAGAATCACTGGGAAGAAATCCCTGCATTGAAATCCTATGCAAGTAAGCTGTCCTCCCATGACAGTTAATGTCTTGTAATCTAAGTGAGATTTTTTTTCTCAGTAAATGGTTTTATTACTGGTTAGATTTTACAAGTCCTGATATTTGAACAGACTTGAAATTCTAAAACAACAAAGCAACCAATGTAGGGGTTTGAATTTGAATTTTCCTTTTTTTCTCTTTGTAGGACTATTCAAACCAACAAAACTTCTTTGCGGTTTTTTTTTTTTTTAGATTTTTTAGATTTTTGCTCTGGTCATAAACATACAGAGAGAAAAAGAGGGTGAGAAAAATGAACAAGTCATCCAAATTATGGAGATAAAACAATATTCCTAAGGCACATGGCAGTCTTTGAAAATACAGAAGCTCTAGCCAACTTAAATTACTGGTTGTGTAGAAGGAAGGAAGCCGAACCCCAGTTTCTAGCCACTGTGGACCAACAGTGGCCACCAAGCCATCAGGCGCCTGGCAGTCTAGACAAGCTGGAAGCTACTGACTAGATAAAAGGACTTTTTCTTTTCACCTGAAAATGGAACCCTATGTGCATTTTGCAATACTGTGTGTTGCCCATGTGAGGAATTCATGAATGGATCACTGAATTCCATTTGTAATTCCTATAATAATTTACACCTCCCCCTCTCCCTCACCAATAAAAGTGTACCCCAAAAGTATTTGGGGGCTCAGATTCTATACCTGGTCCGTGCATAATAAAGCTGTCTTCACCACTTCTAAAAGAGCACCGTTTGGATTTGTTGGTTGAGAGAGAGCTGTAACAGTTGTTCACTCCCCCCAACACCCCCGCCCCCCCCCGCCCCCCCGCTCAATCCACAAAATTGCAGTGACACAAAGTTGCGCTGCAGTCCGCTTCCAAGCCGTCCCTGGGTCCACACAGCTGTGACACCCGCAATTCTTTGTTTTCGTTTTTGTTTTGCTTTCCTCTGTTTCCAGGCAAGGACCTATAATGTGGTTAGTTAGTGGCTCAAAGTCTGTATTTTAAAATGCACTTGGAATTCAACTAAAGATATCAACTTTTTTTAAGAAATGATAAGGCAGGTGGGGAGGGGCGTGAGTCATTAGAAAAGGTTGGTAAGAGTCGTTTGGGAGTGGTTGTGAGGCTCGTGGGCCTCCAGATCGCCAGGCACAGAAGTTAAGACAGAAGTCACCGTTGGCAAGGCACAGCCTAGTCAAGCCTGTGACGGTGGTAGGCATGCTGGAGAAGCTGAGGGAGGCGCCTGAGAGCTCGGAGACTGGATTCAAGGGGGTCCCTGTCTGGAGGGCCACCTCCTCCATAGACTTGTCCACGCTGCCCATATTTTCCTGCCTTAAGAGGCTGCACCTGAACTTGGCCCTGCCATTCTGAAATCAGACCTGGAGGACCCTTGGTGAGGCCCTTGCTTTGTATGAGTTGTTTCAAGTCATTGGTGTCTTGAATGCTCTCCATTTTTATAACTGAAAACCTATTTCTCAATGTTTTCTCAATGTGACTCCAATAATCTCTCCAACTGCAAACCTATCGCTACCATTTCTCACAAGGACACAACAGTCTCTGGTGTCCTTCCTGCCTACATTTCTGACTCACTAAAATCAATTCACCATAGAGGAGTTAGGGTAAAAATGTAAACATATCATTTAGATCTTGTTACTTCCAGTAAAACCCCATCAGTTTCCTATTATGCTTAAAAATCCAAAATCCATAAAGTGCCTTGCAAATTCCTAATAGTCTTATATTCCAACTCCATTCCATACTGTACTTAGCCTGAGCTTCAGACCCACTATCTTTCTGTTTTTCAAACACTGAAACACTAAAACACTTGAGCTTTTGCTCTTGCTGGTTTCTCCTTAAATTGCGGTGTCCCCACATGTAAGTATGCCATTCAAGGATCTGCTTGGAAGTCACACAACCACTCAGTCTGTGGTAGCCTACTATCCCACCATCATGTCTAAATTCTCCTCCTACTATGTATTACTGTTTTTCCTTCATTTCCCTCTTCTTCCTTTCCTTCTCTCCTTCCTCCTTTTACTAAAATATAAACCGTATTAAAACAAATGTGTTCCATTTTGTTTACTGCTACATATAAAGCTCTTTAAGGCAATGCTGGGCTCAACAGATGCTCAATAAATACTCATTAAATGAATGACAAAATGAATGAATGAAGGAATGCTCTGAGTAACACCTTTAAACTGAGCTTTAGTTTAGATCTCATCTCTAACATAAGAATGCTGCTTCCTTCACAGAATTATTTTAAAATTACGTGTAATCAGTTAATGAAAATATGTGTACAAACCATTATGAGAACAAAAGATGCTAACACTGTAAAAAGAAAAAAAAGGACAACAAAAAACCCTACATACACAGTATAACTGTATTTAAAATGTAAAGACAGATCTAGAAAAGGTTATCACAGATTTTTTTTTTTTTAAATTTAAGATTACTTTTTTAAAGAATCAAAAACTATTGGGAACTGTCAGTCATCTGTCCTGATTTAGAGATCTAGGTTTCAGTAAACAAGAAAAAGAAGGAATGTTAGATGGCATTATTGGTTAAATAGAGCTTCAAGAACAGTTTAAAAATGTGATTTATTGAAGTGATATTATTTAAATTTATAAAGAACTCAGTTTCAGATATATTAGGAATGTACATTATTAGGCCATGTATAATGTGCACCTTTGGCCCAGATTTGTGAGGAAAAACATGGATGTAACATTATATATGGGCAGTACTGATTCCATATCTATATAAATGTTTTAAATTCTTTTTTTTAATGCTCATGTGTTAAAAGTGTAACTCTAAAAGTCAGTATCAACAACATATACATATGCAAAATAATACCCTGAAAAAGGATGGATGAATGAAGAAGGCAAGAAATTCTCGTTTAATAAAGTCTAGTCACAAAGACCTGGAAGATTAAGAAAAGACAGCTTTACTTGTTTTTGATCTCTTCAAAGCCCATTTTACACAGAGTGTAAAAGCAATCACAGTAGACTTGAAAACCCAACCAGTTTGATATGTGATGGGCTAATCAGCCAAATGCAATCTCTTGATGTGTCCATAAACAAACCCTTGAAGGCACTAATGAAGAAAGGGTAGCTCTGTGGATGCAGTCAGCTGGTAATGATTTAACATCTACAGGCAGACTCAAGAAAGCATCCATTGCCCAGGTTTGTGAATGGATCCTAAGACTGTGGAATGGTGTCAAGAAGGAGTGGTTGTGAAATCACTTAAAAAAATGCAGCATCAGCAATGCAATGGATGGAACTGAGGACAATGACATTTACCGGGATGAGGACAGTGACTCTTCAGAAGACACCGTTGATGCAGAAATTTGAAGAAGACAATACTTCTGATATTGACAGTGATAAAGAGTTCTTGACTTTCTATGATGCATAAATATCATAAATTCATTACCAGTAAAATTTCTTGTACTTGTATCTTGTGCTTTGTAATTGTTACATAAAATTTCTTGTATCATAATGTTCAAAAATAAATGGTAAAATTTATAACACAAAAAACAAGTACCTAAATATAAACACATACACATCTGAATTTAAAATGAAAGCTTTTTTCCTGGAAAGTTTGGGTCAAGAACATGGATGTGCATTACATATGGCAAAGTATAGCACATCTCCAAACCAAGTGCTTTTCCTTCTCTGTCACCTTGACCTGCTCCATGACAAGAAAATGGTTGAACACAGAAACTTTCAACAATCTTATTCAATGATATCTTTTCAGATGCCAGTTCCACCCACAACTGCTTTAGGGAACTCTAAGCCCAGAGCCTCGTTGAGAAGTCACTAGGTCTCAAGACTCTGTGTCACTGCTACACCTTCCCAGGTAGCACACCTGACCCAAGAGGCATCTTCTGCAGTCTGGAGGGAGAAATGTGACGTCAACCAGGATATTTTCTTGGGAATGTGAATGAAAAGCCAAACTCAAGTGTCAGTTATCAGGGAATTTTGAAATAGATTCATTTAGGAGGTTAAGTCTAGGGGAAAAAAACAGAGTCAGGGATACTGGTGAAGATCAAGCCACCTACAGGCTAAGTCTCAGAGCAGAAGTCTGTTAAAAGAGGGGAAATAATAATTTAGGAATCAAGTCACAACAGCAAGAAGCACACATGCTGAGATTAAGAAAACCAAGGAGTTCCTAAGAAATGACAAGAGGATCATTGATTTCCTACCTAGTTTCATTCCCTGTGAGCCTGTGCCTCCTCTCTTTAGATACAAATGCGTTATATCTTTATAAGAAAATATTTTTCCCCTTCCCTTTTGCTGAAGCTAGCTGGAGAAGGCTCTCTTTCTCAAAACCGAAATGACAGTAAATAGAGCAGAAGTGATTGTGTGGCATGAAAAAGCACTTACCTGAAGGTGCGTCTGTGTGCACCTACATACACATGCATGTGTGTGTGACCATGTTGTTTATGGTTAATCTGTTTTCACCGCAAAGTACATTTGTTTTATTTTTGGATACATTTTTCTCTACTACTATGGTTGGGGAATACAGAATACATCTTATTTGTGATCTCTGGCTTTTAAGGAAAGGAAGGAGTCTGAAAATAGAACAAAAATAACACATAGGAATCATCATTCACTTGTTACCTCCTCCCAATCCAAGTCAGAGAGCTGGAACTCAGCTTTACATAATGAGAACTACAGCTACCACAGAGTTACAATGATTCCCAAATGAATTCAGTTTTGCAGGAATAAGCAACTAAAAAAATAATACCAAATGAAGGTCTGTTAAGCATATCTTAAAGTTTGCATTTCAGACTGTGTCAATTAGTGTAAATTTTATCCAAAGCATTAGTATTTCACTGATTTAAACTAAGGTATGTTTATTCCAAATGAAATTTATACAAATCAATGTATATTTGCAATTTATAGTCCTGATAGCTAACCTTAAGTTTGACTAGAAAGTATCTTTATGCAATAGGATTGTACATATAGGTGTTGTTAACATTAAACAGAAGGGTATTGTTATCAAACTCAAAAAGTCTGCTTATGACTCTGAGAAAAACAAGACTGGTGTTCTCATATGACTTAATATACCCAATTTAATTATTTTATACTCATACTACTATCATTTCTAACTGTCAGGACCCCCACATGTGCAAGCCTCAGGCAAGGGATCAAAGTTGGGATATCATGGCAGTGAAAGTCAACTGGTGCCACCCTTAGAGCAAAGGAATGCAGTCATCTGGAATGACAAGGAAAGCCCACAGATGAGTCTGACTTGCAGGATGTGTCCCACAAATAGAGTAGAAGAAGGAAGCCGCACCGCCGGTTTCTAGCCACCGTGGGCCAGCTGTGAAGGCCACCAAGCCATCAGGCGCCTTGCAGTCTGGGCTGGCAGGAAGCTACTGGCCAGATAAAATTACTTTTATTTATCACCTGAAAATGGAGCCCTATGTGCATTTTTGCAATTATGTGAATCCTATGTGTTGCCATGTGAGGAATTCACAAATGACTAACTTGGCTTCTCTTTGTAATTCCTGTTCTAATTTACACCTCCCTCTCTCCTTCTATAAGATTGTACCCCAAACTTGCTTAGGTGCTCAGATTATGATATCTGGGCCCATGATTAATAAAGCTGCCTTCACCATTTCTAAGCGAGTACACGCTTGGCTTTGTAGGTAGAGAGCTGTTTACAGTAGTACATGACCAGGACGGTCCCTTTGCACAACGGAACAAAGGAACAGAATGGTGATGGTTGAAGAAGCCCAGCAATAACTTCAAAGGAAAATTTCACCTTGCCCAATCAGGAACTGAAACCTGGCATGACAATGCTTTCTCCATCCTCCTTTCTCACCATGTGGGTTTTTTCACTAAAAATCCAGGCCGCTGGCGCAGCTGACCCGGTCTGGACTTCCCTTGGTCACCTCCATTCCTTTACCCTCTAATTAAATCACTGCTTGCTCACTCAGCTAAGTCTGTCAAGGGTTCTTTGATCGACCCTAACCCCACACAAATCAAATTGTAGCATAATGCTTT
The DNA here is from genome assembly GCA_004363575.1 of Solenodon paradoxus. Lineage (NCBI taxonomy): Eukaryota > Metazoa > Chordata > Mammalia > Eulipotyphla > Solenodontidae > Solenodon > Solenodon paradoxus. Next base: position 62,278 of record RJWH01003422.1, on the reverse strand, counting down.
TAGTAAAAAGTGCAGGGCTGTTTTCTGGGTGTATATCCAGAAATTTGTATTTCGACAAATTCAGATAGATTTCCAGAATGAAGAAAGGGGATAAAATTATGCAGCATAAATTTAAGTATTTAAAAAATGTGAAATATTAACTCTGTTCACACTGGGGGTAAAGTCACTTCAAAATGTTCATCTTAGAGATATTTAAACAATCAATAGTCACCCATTTGCCCACAGAAGAACCTCAGTTTTACTGTTAGAACTTTCTGAAAATACAGAGTGAACTGTATCCCCACAGATTATTTACTCCAGTAGTTTCCCTGTAGTTTATCTTCTTTCTTGTCTCTTACTATTCCATTAACCTTTCTATGAAACTTGATGATATCCTGTAGGTCACCACCCAAGACCACCGTCAGGACCTGTGCTGATCCCTGCCCTCCTAGAGTCTATACTCTCTGGCTGATAGTCCCTGAAGCAAATACAGAATTGTTGAAATTGTTTTCTCAGCTATCAGTCAAGATCTCTCCAATCACAACCAGATTTCCAGTATTGGTTTCCAGCTCTAGCCAGGGGGAAGCATTTTCATTATCTTATGAAAAGGAAGGGGACTGGTTCAGCATTATCCTGGAGGCATTACTTACTCTGCTGCTGAGAACTCCTGCTGAAAATACTCAACCTTAGTAGTCTTTTTCCTCATTGTTTGTGACAATATTCTCTCAGGAGTTCCCTTGTCTCTTCTTTCACTTTGACTTTTTTTCATTGAATACAATCTGTTAAGTCGGTCAGCATGAAATGATGGATGTTCCTCATCACAGGTAAATTCTAAATCCTTGCTGGTAGAGTTGCCAGACTCCATACAAATAATGGGCCTTATGATAATTAGATTCCCAAGAATACCGTGAGTGCTAAAGATGCTGCCTGCCCATAGCAATGAAAGACTGGAATGAAGTGGGGAACTATAAAGAGAATGTTATTGTATATTGCTTAATTTCCATAACACCCTGACTATCAGCTTTTCATACAGGTAAGAGATTAGAATCCTGGTAGAAATTCTAGTTATAAAACTCATCAGTAGCTTCATATCTACATGTAAAACATCGCCAGTTCTTTTCCACTGGAGTTGTTAAAATGTGAAATCGAATATGTGAGGCTTCAGTGTCAAGAGAGACCAGTATTACTGAGAAATAAATATAAGATTTCTTGTATTATTAGATTTTTTTTATTATTAGATTTTTTTTAAAAAATCTAATATTATTAGATTTTTTAAATTGCCTGTCCTTGTTTCCCACCACTTAACTTATTTCTCAGAATCTATATTTATACTGATGAGAAATATTAGCTCTAGTAGAGAATTTGGGTAATCATCATCTTAACAAGTACTTATACTTAGCAATTGATGCAAACAAATACTGTCTTTTTCCAATGACTTGGATGTTAGCATTAACCAATGTGTATATGTGTGTGTTAGTGTGTGAGTTCTGTTAGAAGAAATTTTAACTTGCCTTAGAAGTGAAATAATCTTTCCTAGTGCACAAAAAAATTAAATAGACTTAAATTCAGCAGATCCTCATTAAACATTTTAACTGTCCTTTCCTACTTCCATTTCCATCCTCACTTCCTTTTGTCTTGCAAATTTAAGTTCTCTATGATATTGTCAGGCTGACTTTCTTTATTGAATTTTCATCCTCTCACTCCTTTCTTAACTTTCAGTAATTTCCATCTACTAAAGTAAACCTAAATCCCTCTGCTTAATCTTTCCATCCTGCCAGAAGCAGACCCTACCATACCAATAGAAAATCATTTTTTCATAACTTCTAAGCATCAACTGTGCATTAGTCAAGTCAGCCCTAACAGATCATTTCAAAATGACATGCTGTGCCAGACTCTTTTCTTCTACTTTGCCAAGAATTTCTTTATCATTCAAAATAAAGTTAAGTCCAGTTTCTTAATATCTGCTATAATGCTTCCAATTTTTCTTTTGAAGGCATTACATTTGTCTATTACTTTGAAGAGTTTTTTAATCATTTGATTCTCCAATGAGTACCTCAGTGTTAGGAATAAGGCTGCATACTCCCTTATGGCTACATGAGCCTAGATACCAACTAGATCAATCCTTTCACTTCAAAGTTGATAAATCTGCGCCTCAAAGTAGTTAACTATCATAGAGCATAAGACCATAGAGCATAAGAGCTGATGACAACATCCAGTTTAGTCTTAGTAACCAGCACAGACTAGGCACATATGTACATACACATATATCTATATATGTATATAGAAACATACTATATATACTATAGTATGTGTACATAACATCACTTCTTGATTTGCATTTAGCTGATTCTCTGTAGCTAGGCAAGAATATCTTCTGAATTTAACAGCCTTCAAAAGCTGACTAAATTCTGTAGTCATAAGAAATTTTAAAAATTAAGGTAAATATATTTTATGTATACATATTTTCATTTTCTAAGGAGAATGAAAATGCAGATATGTTGATACAAAGAATCAAATCTGAAAACTGACAAGAAAACTATGAAGTGAAAGATTTAAAAGAGATAAGATGGCTAAAAAGCAAAGATGGCGAAGGAAATGAGAATTTTTAGAATGAAATGCTGGCCTCTGTGTGTTGTACTGTCCCTCTCCTATTCACTGCAAAATCTTTAATAATGCTATAACTCACTAAATTTTGAAAATACAGTAAGATGAGTAAAAAGTTAGGGTCTCAGCCACATGTGTATTTCTTTATAAAAGTAAAATCACAACTACCTTTACGTTTATTTAAGCATTTGTCAACTTTAAATACTGACAAAACCCTAATTAAAATAAGATGATATTCAAAAAACAGTTTTTTTTAAGTTCACGGTATATCCTATGTGTACACCAAAGATATTTCAATGATTAAGGAAAATTTTCTCAGTTACCAAAATAGGAATTTGTCCAAGTTTTTAAATAAAACTGAACTAGAAAAATTTTTAAATAAAAACTTTGTTTTTAGAACAATGTTTTCAAAGTGTTTTGACAAGTCATCTGACGATGTATTAGCTGAGGAGCGTGATTTACATGTAGCAGAAACATTTGAACATTTTAATTACTGACCGATATTGTCATCTCAGTTAAAGTATAACATATTCTTCACATAACATGCACAAAATATAAAACTATTGATTTCAAATGTTATGGTTCATTAGAAATTGATATAGTTTTGTTCAGCTTATGTATAAATGGAAATAAATGAAAATTCTTGGCATGATCCTAATTTGTTTCTATATATCAGAAATTCTTCATTAATATTTTCCTCCCAATGCATCAAGCATGTTTGACATTTCAAATTGTATTAATGTTTATAATCACAGATAAACCAATGCCAAAAAATGTTCTGCTCTGTGAAATATTCTCTTCAATTCAACTGATTAAGGGTTTAATTTTTCCAAATAGTTTGGATTTTGCTTAAAATTTGAGTTATTTTAGTCATTGTACAAATGCAGTATATTAGTTTTCCAATATTACTTTAACCAATTCCTATAAATTGAGGGACTCAGAACAACTTTATTTATCTTAAATTTGTGGAGGTCAGAAGTTCTAAGTAGGTGTTGCTGCATTATATCAAACTGCTAAAAAGACTGGAAACCTGTGCAGGTTCTAGGGAGACTCTTTGCTTGCATCCCTTAATTTGTGGTCTCAGCCACCATTTTTAGAGTCATCAGGATAGCATCTTCAAATCTAACACTAACTCCATGTCTCCCTATTCCACTCACACAGAAACTTGGGCCCACTGAAATAATCCAGGATAATCTCAACTCAAGATTAATTGATTAGCACCCTTAATTCCATCTGCATCCTTCATTCCCTTTTGCCCTGTAGGCTAACATGTTTATAGAATCTAGGGATTAAAGCATGATCCCTTTGTACTACCCCATCTACTAAGAAAACTGAAGTTGTTTCATTTTATAATCCATCTCTGATTTTCAAGCATTCGTAGTGTATTTCTGAAATTTATATTTTATGATAAAGTCTATCCTAAAAGCCTACTGAACAAATTTCATGTTCGACTAGAATTAATCTATTTTTGTGTTAAAAACTCTCCAATAACTTTCAGAATTGGGGAGTTACTATATTCCAAATCTTATATTTGTATGCATTTCCTACTTTATGAAAAAGATTGGTTAGGATCTTACTATAAAATTCCATATCAAATGACTGCCCAGGATGGAGAGATTTGTTTTCTTTCTACCTCTCTCCTCACTCTTTTTGATATACAAATTAAGCTATAAATGTCAGAATCTGCTTTCTACAATTCAGTTTTAAGTTTCCCTTTCATAGTATTGAAATTTAACAATCAGTGAGTCAAACAATAAACCTAAACTTTACAGGCAAAGTAGTTTTCAAAACAATGAAATTTTAGTGTAGACTTGATAAAACACTCTATTGTAGAAAGTTTTTATGTTATTTGTTACAATAGTGTATTTCCTTTTTTTGTATCTACAATTGACAACTAAAAGGAACAATTTTAAGCTTTAGTACACATTGAATTTATATATTTTAATTATGCGTGAAATTGAACATTACTCTCTAAGCACACATCTTTAAATATCTAAAAAGAATGCAATTAGAAGTGAATTATTCTTATAGAAAAATTATATAAGTACTTTTTAATATTCTGAAAGTTTCATAAATGGCTATTTGGGAGTGACTAAGGTATCAAAATATTTTTGCAAACACTGATTTACTTGTGGGTGTTTTGCTTCTAACATTTCCGTGGAGTTTTCTCATATACTGTGTACTTTCCTATAGTAAGATATCATTTGATCTAATAAAAATTCAGAAATTCTGCATAGTGAATGAAGAAGCCTAAATCAGATGCTACTACATAACAATTTTTGTTAATTTCTTACACTTTATAGAGCTGGATTATAATGCACTTAGTCTAAGGGTGGTCCAGATTCACACCTGAGAACTGCCATTAATTGCATGTGTGGCTTTATACCTCACTTTTCTCATCTGTTATTATCAAGTAGAATGTGACCCTTCTAAGATTCCTCAAAGGATTAACTATGCTAGAAGTAAAATATTGCTGCTTAGCATATGCACAGGTATTTTACCTGACTCAACAAGCGACAGCAATTTATAAAATCAAAACCCTGCATTCACAGTTTGTTATTCAGTGAAAACCTGCAATAAATAGTTCAGAAGTGTGGATAATGAATATATTTGGTTGTGCCCAATGGAGTAGTGGTTAAGTCAATGTCTCTGAAGGAGTGCAGGCCACATATGCCTGTGTTCTAATCCCTAGTCGGGTGGGGGTGGGAAAGATGACCAGTGTGAACAAAATAAAAATAAAATTAAAAAAATGCCTCTTCCTTCTCTATCTTCCTGCCTGCCTGCCTATTCACCTTTGTTCCTACCTGTACCTTTCCTTAAAAAAACAAACATATATTTGAACTTTTGTATCTGTATATGAGAGAAACTAGTCCTGATATAGTCTCCCTTTTCTAAAAAACAATTAAAAAAAATACAACCTGTTTGGAATTCAATCATGCATTACTACTTTTATTTTTTAACATTTAAAAAATGCATCTATTTTTTTCCTTTTCCCTTTTTTATATTCTTTCTCTGTCCTCCAATTATTCATACGATTTCTTGATATTAGGGAATGAAATATTCAGAATATTTTATTTCAATATTTAGTCTCTGAAGATTCACTTTGGATAATGTCAACTCAAACATTCTGAATTTTCATATCATAATATTTGAATATTTTATTTCAGCTGAAGTTCAGTGAAAATATTTTTTCTGTGACTTTAATTTGTATCATTTATACAGAGATTTTACTGTGTTGATCTGTTAAGCTCCTATTAAGCTTGCCAATTATTTTTAAGTATTGTATTATTCACTTCTCAGTTCCCATTTCATTCTTTTCAAGTTCTTATACCTCTTCAAATATATTTCATGCTTATCTTCATTATATACATCTTTAACTACAGAAAAACATTTACATAGTTATTATACAGTCTTTCTCTGCTAATTTCAACATCTGCTTCATTTGTTGTCTTTTCATTCCTCTTGACTCTGTTCATTTTGTTTACAGATAGTATTCTTTATTATATTATGAACACTGAAAAATAGCATTATAGAGATTCTGAATTATTTTCTTCTGAGGACTACTGAATATTATCTATAGCAGTTAAAGTATTGCTATTTCACCTGGATCAACTAAAGATATTTATTTATATTTTGCTAGAGTATATTTATTTTGATTTTGCATTTAGTCCTGAGAAAAACCCTTTTTTTCCCTTTGGCATGGTCATCTTTGCAAAAATAGAATCCTTCTAGGAAGACTGAAATGCTAAAACAGCTTCCTAAATCTGACAAAACTTTACCCATGAACATCCGTATTCCTAGATCTTGGAGGCTATTCAACAAATCTGCTTGATTCCTTAGCCTTCCCACAGGCTGTGTGTGTGTGTTTGTGTGTGTGTGTGTGTGTGTGTGTTGTCCCTTAAAATCACACCCTAACTTTGATCTTTTATTCAAACCTTTTATCTTCCAGTGTCTACTAAGAGAAGATATTTATGCCAACTTTATAATCACCAAAAGTTGGAGGTAACTATTCAGCAACAGGAGAATGAATAAATGTAGTAACCCAAACGATGTAGTAATATTCAGTAAAGAAAAGAAATAAGATTTTCCCCTATATTTTCATAGCTTGACAGCATAATTGAAAACAAAATCAATTTGTAATGACTGTATTCTGTATGATTATAATCATGTGGCATTCTAGGAAAGTTAAGAGTCAAGTTATGGTAAAAAAAAGATTAGTGTTTACAAGAGTTTGTCAGAATACAGGGGAGAGAATTTAGTAAGTGAAACATAGAAGATACTGTAAGTTGGTAAAATTATTCTGTATGTTTATGCAATGCTGCATGTATTAAATCCATAAACTTTAAGGCACATTGAATCTTATAAACATTTTAGATCATTTAGGGCACACCATGGTGGCTTAGCAGTAGTCAGCAGCCTCAGGCTGGGTGTAGTCCAGGACCCGGAGAACTATCAAAGCAAACTACTAAATAAAATGCTTCTCCCTCCTCTTTTCCTGCCTGACTGCTTGCTTTTATTCCTGCCTGCATCTCCCCTTAAGAAAAAAAAAAAAAGACCATTAAGGACATTAGTGGATCCCAGGTGGAAGGAAGAATGTAACAAAACAGTCTAACTGTAGTTCAAGTGTTTGAAAAGATTTCAGGAGGAGGGTAAGGAAAAATGGACTGAATCAAGTAACTTTAGAAATGGAGTATATAAGACTACAGGCAAAAGCAACTATATAAGCACTAGACTCTAGTTTATAAAGTTGCTCCCTATTAGGATATGGATAAACAATTGATACTGCTCTACATGTATATAATTGAAAACTTAAGTAAATAGTAAATGGTAGGTGCCAAGGTTTTCACTGTTGGCGATTACAAATAAACAAGGAGGATGAGTCTGCAAAGATGTAAGTATTAATAGGTCAAAGTTGGAGATATATGAACTCATGTTTGGTCTAATAGAAATGAAGATGGTTATACAGAGAAATATTTGCAGACAAGTGTATATACATATATTCACATATATCTACTTTCTCTGTCACATATGAGCCTAGAAGTAAATACATCCCTGTTAATGAGCTCACCTAGCAGAGTGCTTGATTTCCAATACTATTTTCAAATTGAAAAAAATCAGAGTTTACGGCAAAAATGCACATCATGTAAGATGAGCTTGGAGCATTTTGTAGCACCAGAGGCAAGGAAATATGAAAGCAAAATGCAAAAAGAAAATATAAAAATGGAAATAGATAAATATATCATGAGGAGCGCATGTCAAGAGAACATAGAATCTGACTAAAAGAACTCCTCATAACTAAAGCTGGAACCATTTGAGAAATACATACATACATACCAGATTATACTTTGTATAAAATCATTATCAACAAATTCATCACATAAATAATGATTAAATAATCTAAATGGAGGGAAATAGACAAATCTATATAGAAAAAAAATTCCAAATAACTCCATTTCAATGTGATAATGTATAACTCCTCATTCCTTACGTGTATTAAGCACACATTATTCTTTCAAAGAGTACAGAATGGAAACGAAGGGAAAAGTTTTTAGTGGCTAACCAGACAGACACTATGTTAAGCATTAGCAGTGATAAGCATTAACAGATATCAGCATTAACAGTGATAAGACATACACCCTTGATAGAAATGTCACTCACATGACCTAAGATCTTCCTCCCCATATCCATAACACCAGTATAATTGTGGGGACAAAAATCAGAAAAGCCGTAATAAGGAACATACTACAAAATATATGATCAGTAATTCTTAAAGCTGTCAAGATCATAAAAACAATTAGAGTCTAGAAAACTGTCACTTCCCATAGGTACCTAAGAAGACATACCTACAAAAGGTAACACGGTATCCTGGATGGGCGCCTAGAAACAAAACAATAAATTAGAGGGAAAACTATGGAATTCTGAATACTGCGGAGACTTCAGTTAATAATGTGTCAATATCAGTTCACTAATTATAACAATTATACCTACCAATGTAAGAAGTTAATAATTAGAGAAAATGAATATGGGGTACATGGAAGCTCTTTGTATTATCATTAGTCTTCTATAAATCTAAAAGTGCTCAAATTCTTTAATAATTACCATATTTAAAGTGTAAAATTGATATTTTATTTACTATTTAAATATAATGACTTAATTATATTTTAGCATTAAATACCCACCTAGATGCCAAACATAAGATTCTTTACCCTTCTTATGTTATTAATGTTTACACATATGCTATACATGTAATAGGAAATATATATTTTGTACATTTACACTGCACAAATTTAAGAGGAATATTAATCATTTATGTAATTCAATGAGCCTCACCTGCTTTATGCAACAATATCACATTATCTCTGAGAACCGTATGTCAGAACAGAAAGGAAAACTGATGTTGGGCATTATTGAAAAACGATGCTTTATTTTGCTTGAATCTATTAGTCATGCTAGCATATAAGACATGTTGGCAAGTTAATTTTTTTCTCTTATGCAAATGCTTCTGCTCACACCATCCCCTTTCTCAGAGTGACTGTCTCCATCGGCAGCCGTGTGATGCACAAACATTTGAGGCATTGTCGTACATTCACCACCCCTCTTGACTGGGACTTGAGCCCACAGGTGAGACCAAGCATTGGTTTTCCTCGAATGGCACTCATGACGAGAGTGGATATTTAGAGCTATGAGCTGTGCTGTGCCTACACTGAGTGCCAGATCTGATAATACAGGTGTTGATATATTCTTTGAAATCGTTTCTTTTTTCATACTGTACAGGGACCCTTTTAAGCAGTGCTAATCAAAATTTGTTCTGTGACTTGATGCCAGTGCATAAACTTTTGGCAACCAGATATAAAAAGGTAAGAAAAGAAAATCAAATTGCTGTTGTAATTTGAAATTATCATAATAGTTGCATGAAAATATTTTATCAAAGGAATGCAACTATAAATTTAACCCTTGGTCACAGATGGTAAAGAACTCTGCTCTCAAGCACAGGTCCTAGGCAAGGCATCTCCTTGTCCAACACTAAATGATATATTTATCATGGGAAAAAGGAAAGACTACCACAGATAAAGAAAGATCACCATTGCTCTTCCCACAATTTTGCTCAAATTGGAGTCTCTTAGATCTTTGAGAGCAGAGGTTATTTATTTCGAATGTTCTTTATTCTCCCAAGCGTCTTTTATGGATGTGACAATAGGATAGTTACTTAACTTATAACCACATCCATAAAACTCTAACAATTCACTATAGCTAAATGTGGGGGATGAAACACATTGCCCTCCGTGAACTGTAATAATAAAAACAACTTTAAGGAAAGAAAACATAAGAAAATATAAGGTTGAACTGTGTGATTGCAAGATCAGTCATGCTTATTTTCCATGGATTGATTTTTGTATTATTACATAGGGATAATGACAATGCCTGAAGAAATAAACTAATGTCTTTACATACACTGTGAATTGGAACTCTAAAGTAAAAACATTGATTTTTTTTTTTTTTTTTTTTTTTTTAGGCCTGTGGTCTAGTCGGAATTTAATTATTGTGTTTTCTTACTCTGGAGAATTTATCAACCTCAGCTTTTTTGCTCTTTAGTAAACTTCGACTATCCTCCTATACCACAAACCTCTATTTTATGGTGTATGGTGGCACACGTTCATTTTGTTTTCTCCATCTATAACACTATGTTGTCCTGTTTGTGTATATATATATATATATCTATATATATCTATATATATTTTAGATATTATATATTATATATATCATATATTACAATATTATATTATAATATAATGTTTATATACAAAGTACCAACATTACTACAATGTCATGTTACTGCCTTACAAATGTGAAGATAACTCCTCACCAATTCTGCCAGTATGGATAACCACTTCTGTGATGAGGAGCTTGCTCTTCTCCATGCCAGGCTTTCAGCATCTCCTTTTCTCACAACCATGGCAGGTAGGTACTGTGTCATTAGGTCCAGGATTAAAGATTTGGGTGCCATAGCAAATATACTATAGATTGGGTGGCATTAGCAATAAACATTTATCTCTCATAGTCTGGAAACTTGGGAAGTCCAAGATTAAGGTGCTATCAGATGTAATATCTGTGGAGAGTCTGTCTCCTGGCTTGTGGGTGATCTTTCTGCTGTATTGTCACGTGGTAAAGAACAAAAAGGAAGCAAGCACTTGTGTGCCTCTTCCCATAATGGGCACCAATTCCATCATTAGGATTCCATACTGTGACCTAGTCAACTGCCGAAGACTGCTCTTCCAAATATCATCCCACTGGGAATTAAGCTTTAACATATGAATTTTGGAGGGAGACATTAAGTCTATATGCTTTCCCCTCTGATCCACCAAAATTCATGTCCTTCTCACATGCAGAACGCATTCATTCTTTTTCAGTAATCTTCAGTCTTAATTTGTTCCAGTAGCAACATTTTTTTTTTTTTTTAAGGAAAGTTGCAGGCAGGGATGCAGACAGTTAAGGAAGAGAGAAAGAAGGTGAGAAGGAAGAAGCAACTTTCTTTATTTAATTGTTCATCCTGACTCTTTCCTCCTGCCCTGGGTTGGCTCCAGGTTTTGAACTGGGGACCTTCAGATGTATGTGGATTGAGCCTCCGTGGAGGTTGGTGACCAGGGTCACCAACTCTAGAGTCTCATCTAAACATCACCTAAATCTGATATGGGTAACATTCCATGTATGGCTTCTGTCTCATCTGTGAAGAGATAAAATCAAGTTGTTATTTGTTTTCAAAACAAATAGGGAGAGAATAGTGAGACAGGAGGAAGACAGACATTTTCATTGCAAAAGGGAGAAAGACAAAGGGAGAGAGAGGTGACAAGCCCTGAGCCAGTCCAAAAACCTGAACAAGATAATCTCCACGAGATTTCAGGGCTGGAGAACAACTCTCTCAGACTCAGTGCTCTTCCTTCTGAACCACCAGAGTTCAACATCACACCCAGTGCTCAGCAAGGTGCTCCGCGGGGATTGACTCTGGCTGACACTACCCACAGCTAGTATGACTCCAGGACCCCACTGAGTTGCCACAACCCCATGGCTTCTGTCAGAAGCCTAGGTAGTAGACCTGAGTTCTGAATCACCTTTGGGTCCTTCTCTTTTATTGAAAGACAGCATACATCTATAGCATTGCTTCCTTGCATCCTGTTTTCTCTGTTTCCTTTAGTCACAGCTGATGAGATTGTAGCTGATATAATCCCAACTGTTCCTGGCTTTTGTTGGGAGTGCTGGATAAATACACGAGACACACTCACACTAGTCTCAAATGGCCAGTCTGTTATACATTTATTGTTCTCTTATGAATATGCATTCTCATTTATTGTAATAGAGACACTGAGAGTTTTCCAAACCTTTAAGTTTCATTTCTTTTTATTTTTTTGCTTAATACTTCCATCTTCAAATTTACTGCTCTCTTCTCATTTTACTTCAGGTATTTAGGAGTAATCAAGTTGTAATCACTTGCTTAGAAGTGGCCTCAGCTAAATATTTAATTTCACCACTCACAAGATCTGCCTTTCCCAAAACAGAGCACAAACATACTCAGCCAAGTTCTTTGCTAATTTATTGCCAAATATTGCTTTTATCCCACTGTCCAATAACATGTTCCTCATTTTTTTTACCCTCATCAGAATGGTCTTTACTGTATAATTTCACCAACGATCTATACATGATAATGTATGCATTTTATAAGAAGATAGATACTTTCTCCACATTTATCATTTTTTTCTTATCACTTACTAGAATTGACTTTATAATCTGCTTATCTGCATTTCCCAATATGCACCTCAAAAACTTCCAGTTTCTACTATTACCTTGTTCCAAAGCCACTTCTATATTTTTTTGGCATTTGTTATAGAAGAATCCCATTACTCAGTACCTTTCTGAGTATGGGCCATGTGGGCTTCTATAGCAAGTATACCATAGAATGGATGTCTGAAATAATAAGAATTTATTTCCCAAAGTTCTGGAGCTTAGATGCCCACAATCAAGATGCTGGAAGACACTATGTCGGCTATAGCTCTAGTTTTCAGCAACTATCTTCCATTGTATTCTCTCATGATAAGGAGAGTGAAGAAGCAAGTTGTCTGTCTCTCCTTTAAAAAAAAAAAGTGCAAGCAGGACTGAAGGCGCTTGGGCAGGCAGGAAGAGAGGAGAAAGAAGCACATTACATATTTTATTTAGTTATCTTGCTTGTTCTTCCCAGCCCTGGCTCACAATGCTGGCCCTTGTGAAGTACACAGACTGTGCCAGTAGAAGGCAGCAGACATATGCACTAAGCCACCAAGGCACTAAGCCTTTATTCCTTCTTATAAGGGCACTAACATCATGAGGTTTCTACCCTCAGAAAAATTATATTCCAAATATCACCATGTTGGAAATGAGATTTTAACATATGCATTTGTGGGGATAGAAACATTGAATCCATAGCAGTCAGTATATAAAAAGCAGGGCTTAATATTACTTTAGAATAATTCTATACTCAAAGCAGCTGAACTAACTGACTACACCTGGGGAAAAAGCAATAAATACACAACTCACCTCTCAAAAAGTGAATATTATTACACCTGATATATTTTAATATTTGGCTCATTTTTCTTGTTCATTTTTCCTGGTCAGTCTTATGCTATTAGTAGTAAAGATCTGGCCATAGACATTTTATCAGATAGAGATGATTGCAGATAAGTAACGGATGATAGCATCACTTAGTGTGACAGATCATCACCCTTGGGGTTGACAGAAATCAAAATTAACATTAAATAACACGCCATTGGAGTTCTAGACCATCTCATGAAGTAATTAGGAATAATGTCAATCAAGAAATAGTTCTACATAAACTTGTACATAGTTTACATAGTAACTTTCTGGTAATTATCTAATCCTCTCCTAAAACACCTTACATTGCTATACACTTCCTCATTATAGTAAAGTATATTTTTAGCGTCTTCACTCATTCTAAGGCAAGAATGATGGATAAAATGAAAGCAGAGAAATTTTCTTTTAAATATACCTAAGATGTAAGTTTTAATATGCTTATGCTCTAACCTTTTCTTTTCATGTATAGGACTACGAATGAGAAGAAATAAGTTGTCAGAGCTTGCTCTTATTACAAGTGTAAAATTAATTCCCTCCTAAAAGTTGAAATAACCATCTTTTATTTCTTCCTAAACTATTGTAACTATTCAGCATTTCAGATAACAGTTTAAAAGGTTGAAGCATTTTCCTCTTATAAATGTTGCCAATACTGACCACCAGTAAAAGCCCTGTAGAGGTGACTAGTTAAAGCATTTTCAGTGGAGAGGTGAGAATATACACCTGACTGGAAGACACTGAGGAAGAACAGAAGAATGGCATCAATTCACATGAAAGAAATATCTACAAACAATTCTTTCAAACTGTTTTGTTGTCAAATGGGAATACTCTCGTACACTGATGTGGAAATATTTGAGGTATGTTTGTTAGACTGTTTTAACAAAAGATACTTGACCATTACATTTAGTTTCTTACATGAAAGCTGAAGTAATTCATGGGTATCCTGGTTTTAAAATAATGAAGTTATAGGTTATCCGTTAATCAAAAACACTTCATTTGAAATCATCCTAGACACAATGTCATCTGAAAATTAATTTACTCATCCATTCCTTTATTTCTTTATTTAAAGGGTAGGAATAAAGTTAAATTTTTCTGTATACCTAATTTCTAGTCCCCAGTATGACAGCTCTCACAAAGTACAGTGTCAGTGTCAATCATCTTTTGTTTTCTCTAAGAGAGACAGACACACATGGTAAGAAAAAAACTAGAATTAAAATATTCAACCACTACTTTTCTTGCACAAGTTGAAACTCAGTTCCTTTAAGCAGATGCTCTAAGAGAAGTCAGAACTAGGAGACCTTATGCTGACATATCTGAAGACTGAAGCTGAAGAATTTACAAAACACAGAAGAGACAAGAGCCTGATAATGAATGAAAGGAGGGAACGAGATGAGTAGAGATCTGCTTTAAGAAGTGGGCTCTCAGAAAATACAATGAAAAGTGAAGAGAGATCTAGACAAGAGATTTTTTTCTTTCCCTATACTTTCGTCCTGTAGAACAAGTTGGAACCATGAACAAGTTAGAGCCATGAACGAGTCAGAACCATTGGTATTTCATGAGAGAGGGTTTTGTTAAAGCAATGTATACTTTCCAGAATATTTTAATTCTCTCCCCTATACAGAAAGACTGATTCTAATTTAATTTTCACCATTAGTGGGGAAGAATCTCCTGAAACTCAAAATAGGTTGGGAGTCAGCCAAGTTAAGCTTAGTCTGAAATGACTCCATGTTGTTAATTCCCTGAGTGATTTATCTTCCCTCTCCTTGCAACAACCTTGAGTTTTCTCCCTCCTGTTTGAAATTTAGCCTTAGTGCCTTTATTCCCTTTGGAACTTTAAAACACATTTTTAAATCCTAAAGAAAAAAAAAAAAAAAAAAAAAACAGCAAAAATAACAAAATCAGTTTATCTAAAGTTGTCAGAGAACAGCTTTAGAACAATTTCTAAATAATGTTTAAAATATTTTATCTAAATTTGCTGAAGATTTCAATTATATTATCATATAGTTTTCCTCATTACTCCAATTTACTATTTACCCTTTTTGCACACAGTATTTCTGTTAAAAGTTGGTGCAAAGCCTATTTAAATGTCAGTGATACAGGATAGAAAGTATGCTCTGAAGAGGGGTAAATAAGGAAGGTTAAGTTTAGAGTTTAGGTGTTGCTATGGCAACATCAATGGCAGCTCTGAGTGTAACCTACGCGAGGAACCCTTGGGAATTCAGAAGAATGGAGAACAAAATTTGCAAAGGAGAGAAAAAAAAGAATGGAAAATACAATATAAGGGTTTGCAGTGAGTTACAAAGGAAGTCACTCTCACAATTTTCGCCAAGCCTAAACCACTTAGGATTTACCAGTATATTGAATCAACAAAAATATCAACATTCTACCTGTGCTAGACAGCTGAAAACTGGTAATACAAAAATGATGTTATGTATGCTTTTTTTCCAAAGTAGTAGTAACAACCAAGAAATATAATATTTAAAAGTATCCATTTATTATCACTACTCTCTTTGTCTTAGAGGCATCTTTCTCTTGAAGTTGCTTACTGTGCAACTGGTAGCAGTTTACCTAATCTGCTATGTTATAATATGACTTCATTTACTCACACATATATTTAATTAGTTTTATTTATTTGCTTTATTTATGCCTTCTATGTACCAGCCAGTGGAGATTCAATGGTAATCGAAATAGATACAGCCTTTACATTATTATTTTTTACATTATTTTATGTTTTCCCTTTACGTCATCAGTTTACAATAAGGTAGGAAAATATTTTTTTAAATGGTCAAATAAATAATATAAATACCATCTAGTGGTAAAGGCTATTGTAAGTCAAGCCTTTCCTTTCTGTGATTGCCACATATGAGACATTAGTAGCAGGAGTGTAAGTGACCATCCGATGTGTGTGTTTGTATTGTGAGTATGATGGGAGGGACTTAAGAAGTCAAGGTCTTTTAGGCTTGAAGACTAAAGTATCTACAAAAGAGACACAAGCCAGTATTTGAGTGTCTTGAAATCTACCTTAGGCACTTTCTTATTATCATCATACTATATCATTCAGACATGACTTCATTTCCAAGTCAAATTTAATTTAGATCAGTCACTTCTATATTCACTCTTACATTCAATCAATACACATTGAATGACTGTTCTATATAATTATATAGTCTATATTAGGTGTTTGGAGAGAGAGTCCAAGCCCTCCCAGTCTGGAATTTAAATTCTTGTTGCAGGGGGCAGGGTGGGGCAGAAATTAGATTACTAATAATATCCAATATTTTACTAATAACACTATTTATATAAATTGTGATAAATTATACAAAGGAAAAATAAGGAGGTCCAATGCAGCTCATAGTGGGAGAAACTAACCTGGTCTGGAAGGGAGAGGTAATAAAAGAATTTTTTGAAAATGTGCATTTAAGTAAAGATTGTGAAGTAGCTAGGTCAGGAGATTAGAGTCAGAGAATGATCCAAGTTTTGATGTAGAAAGGATCAAGTGATGTGAATAGAAACTTTAATAAGTTCAGGTGAAGAATTATTACTTTTATATTTCCTCTTAAAGCAAATGAATAATGAATGACTCCAATCCCACAAGATGATGAAGAATCCAATAGATTAATATCCTGGTTTCCTGCCACCTTTCTCACAATCACATGGATCTTAGACTATTTGAGAAACCCTCTCCATTTATCAGTCCGTGATAGCCACAAAAAGATGTGGATAGTCTGAATTGGTGACACTTTTAAACCCAGCTGCTCTGCTTTATTGGCATCATCTTGGGCATGGGAAACAGACCATGGGAAGGGGCCCTACCTGCCAGAGTACAGTATCCCTAGGTGTATCGCCTGTCCTCCCTGGGACCATATTAGGAAACCAACCAAGGAGCTTCTGTAAGTATAATATCCTAACGTCTCCAACTTTTCACCCTTAAAGATGACTGCTGTCCTCCCTCACCTTTCATTAGCTTATCAAAACAAAGCTACTGAAAGCAAAATAAACAAACAACATGAATAGCCATTTTTTGTTTGGGTACTTCTAAGGCAAGTGAACAAAAAAGCTTGAGTATTTGGTGAATTTCATGAAAAATTCAAGAACAAACCAAAATTTGATATCTCAATAAATTATGGTGCTGTGTTTTGAAACATTTAGGGGAGAATTTCACTGTTTAGAGAGAAATGAAGTTATTCAGGGTCTTGAGTATGATGTCTACTATCATGAATATGTTAATGAATGAGTACCTGTTAAAATGTTAATGCTAATAGTATAAGTGACAAATTTCTTGTACCATATGTAGTTAATGCTCAGTCACACCACGATTTCTCAAGAGATTTTCATGAAAAATAAAAAAAATATTAAGTTAAAGGAAGTTAAAAATGTCAAAAAAATTAAAAATGAGAAGTAACAAGGGGTGAAGAATTTACTTGAAAATATTAAATATAAAATAAGGGATTAACAAAACAGAATTTTAAGAATTTAATAATGGATTTACTGTATGTAACAACTATGTTTTCAGGTGAAACAATCACCTTTGAATGCAAGCTGCACCTGATTTTGGGGAACAATTAAAATGGCAAAAAATGTATGACTTAGAATCAAAGCAATATGATATGCTGGATATAAACACATATTTCAATTTATTTATTTTTGTGTTTAACTTGTCATTTTCTGAAAGTAGAGTAACTGGTGTATAATTTCCATTAAGAATAGAAGTATAAAATTAATATTTTTATGATCGGGAAAGCAATCTAATTATCAGATTATCTCTTATCCTTGGAACTACATAATAGCCATAAGAAAGCATACAAGATAAATCTATAGTTGTGAGAAATGCCCACTCTCTTATTTTCAATGTATTCTTTTAGTTTCTCCTTATCTACTTATCATGCAAGAAATGGAGTAGGAAAGAGCTAATCATTTTTCTAGAAACAACCATTCAAATTTCTGAGTATTTTGTAGGCAATTAAGAAATGATATGTCTTTATAAACTTACAAACTTTATAATCACAAACTTTATAAAAATTATAATTTTTCTTGATTCTAAGGTTTTAAAAATATCTAAAAAAATATCTATTCCTGACAAGCGATTTCAGAGAATTTAGGAGCTCTAAAGACATCTATTCTCTGTCATGGAAAGGTTGTGCCATGGTCTATCAGACCCATGGTATATCAAGTTTGGCTGAAAAAAAAATACTGAGATGGAAATGTTAGGTCTTGCTCTCAAATATTTCAGTTTCTCACAGACATTCACAGGGCTTATCTGCTGGAGAAACAAGAGGATATTCTGAGAAAGAGGAGCAAGAGATCTGAAGGAGCTAACAAAAGGGAAGCAGACTATTTCAATTTGAAGTTATGTGGCTTGATTATGAAGCACGTGAGTCAGAGATTAAGTCACTGATTAATTAAGGCATGATGGGTTGTTAGATATAAGAATGATGCTAATGTAGTGAAGGGAGAACCTGCTAGGAATTGAGAATCATGAAGTATAGGACATGTAGTCACCTAGACCATGTCTACCTGATTCCTTAGAAAGGTTGGTACAATGACAGATTGGTTCAATATTTATGAACAGATATCTATTTTGTGCCTATCATAAACCAGAAATAGAACTAATTCCTGAGGTTAGGACAGTGCGCAAAGAACAAATTAACACACAGTAGCATTTTTTACTATTTTCAGTCAAGCAACTGATGTGCTAGTTTTGAACATAAATACATTGCATTTCCAGTGTAACAGTTTTGTATACAAATACATGAAATTTTCTACTATTATTTCTATTATTTTGCTATCTTTATGATGATGTGTCTCTAAATTGTCATTTTTGTTAAAGAAATTAAATACATTTTTAGTCATCTTTTGATTACTATTTTAGTAAATCATTTTCCAGAATAAACATGAGTTTGAGCTCAGTTCTACTCTCCATTGTTTCTTTTAACATAAAGTTGGATATATATTTATAAAGAGATCTCAGCCTCCCCAAAAGGAAAGGTTTCTTCACTTGATAATCATAGGTAGACTTGAAAGGGTGACAAAATGTTGCTAACATGAGGCATATCTTTATTTTACATGAAGTTAGATTCTCTTTATTGGATACAAATTTGTGCTCCTTTTGAAAGAATGCCTTTACACTAGACTGAAAGAAGGGCTTGAAAGAGAAAGGAGGAAAAAAATCTAGGAATGAGGGACTAGAGAAATACTCTTCTCTCAGAGCAGTGCATCTTAAGCATTCCCCTAGTGTAACACAAAAGAATGACTCAGGACACAGGACTCCACGCAATTCTCAATTCCTCTCCATTCATAGTCTTCTCTTGAGCCTTATTCATCACGATAATGAAGACTATCATACATCGCCAATCCATTCTGACACGTGTTTTTGACTGGCAAATAAGTACTTCAGGAAATTATAATTACCTTTCCACATTACATTACAGAGCCTAAGAAAGAATAAGGCAAAGCTGGAGAATCATTGGACTATCCAGAATTACTATAGGATCAAGGCTAAATATCCACAATCTATAATAATCCTTCAGCTAGAAGCAGATGCTGTAGCAGCCACAGTTGTCCAGATAATATCCATATATATCCTTGTTGCATGATATTAAGACTGTTATGGTTACTCTGGCTTAGCAATATAGAAAATAAAAACATAAATATGCAATGGGTATTACTAAATGAGTTTTCCAAAACTACCAGATCACATTTGATTGGTTCCCTTTAAGTTTTCTGCCATTGTTTTTCATTTTATATAAAGAAAGTTAACATCACTAAAAATCTCAAAGTGAGTATTTTAGTGAAAAGTCAATCTTAACATTTAAAAAGCTGATTGAACAAATAAGTTCTATAATTCAGTCTATGTCTACATCTTGGTTACTCACATATGACCAATAGCCAGGCGCTGACATTTTGCTGGTATTGGGGGATCATTGCTTAAGTTCAATAATGCTAAATATATCATAATATGTATGTTGTGTATTTAGTAAAGAAGAAATTATTTAACCTTCGATTAAATTGATCCTAACTATGAGCAAAAGTTATTCCAAATCAACATTCACATACCAATGGCTTTAAAGAATATGTGTGCAGATTGCTGTCCAAAAATGAATTTTAACTTAATTAACTCATTAATTTTACCATGCTTTAATTTATTCTTTAGATAATTTATATATCACCATTAGAACATGATGATGATGACTCCCTAAAGAGAAAAATGGAGGAATAAAATAGGCATATATTTTATAAAATTGTTAACACTATCTAATGACTTTATTCACTTTAGATATTAAGACATACAGGAAGTCAAAAAAGGTATTAACAGTGTAGAATTCATTCTATTACTTTGCAAACTGGTCTCAACAGAATAATCAATGCAATAATTATATCACAGCTCACTAACAGAAGTTGAAGGGATATGATTATCATACATTTTATGTCACTGAGGAATAGAAGAATATAAATAGTAATCACAAGTAATGACTAATATGATTTTATTCAACAACAACAGAATACCTCCAAATAAGTTCCACCTCTGGTAATGGCAAGAAAGTCATGTAATGGATTATCCTCCTGCAGGTATTAATTATGAACTATGGCCAATTATATATATATATACACATACATATAAATTTATAAATATAAAATATATGTTTATTTATATTCTAGAGAGTGATCAAAGAAAACTGGCAGAAAGTATTCTACTATTGGAAAAAGTTTTAAAACAACAGATTATACTTAGATTGCAATAGAAAGAATAGGTATCTCCTAAAGCACCACCAATGATACCTGCGAGATTCATCCCTTTGAATGTGGACTAGACATAGTGAGAACCCCTTTCTAACAAACTGCACCTGGCAAAAGCTAAGAATGTCAACTGTCAAGTCTGAGGTTACCTAAAGATTGGTTTTCTTCTTGCTCACTCTCACTTGTAGGCCCTTACACTGCAGGAAGCAAGCTACTATGTTTTGAGCAGCCTTAAGCAGAGATGATGTGGCAAGGTACTGACATCTTCAGTCAAATACAGTGAGAACTTAAGTTTGCCAACATCCATGTCTGCAAGATTGGAAATAATCTTGTGAATTCTGTCAAATCCATGTAGTGAACTGGAAAGCAGATTTTATCCCAGGAGAAACTTGAGATAACTATAGTCTTGCTCATTTCCAGAATGGCAGCTTTGAGAGATGGAGCCTGAGTTCCCAGCTAAATTGCATATGGATTTCTGCCCCTCAGAAACTATAAAATAATAATCTTTGTTTAAAGTCATTGTTTTAGAGGAATTTTGTGCAGCTGTAGCTAATAAACATATGTAAGGAAAAATATACCTTTATTCAACAAAAATTCCTCATAAAAGGTTTAGCTCTGGGAAATTGAAGAAGAGTTTTAGAGCTCACTGTTTCATAGATATTAATTAAAAACACTAGCTAAAATATTTTCATATACATAAATTTTGGAGTAGGCAGAGAGTGAGTTGGTTCTTGAAAGAAAAAAAAAATTCAATATAGGATTGATATACAGGTTTATGTGATTCTTTCTCTGCGATCACTCCACTGGCTATATGGAAGTACATGGGCAGTGGTCAATCAAAAGTGATCTTATAGTAGAGATATAGTTAGAGGATAGAGACTAAGACATGTCGAATGAGAGTAAATTGAATGAGGAAATTTCAGATAGGAGTCACAGATGACTGAATCCCCAAGTATGCATACAAACTCTTCAAATTCCTTGCTGGTCCACAAACAGCATGTATACAAAAAAGATGAAAATCTGTGCACAGATTTCAGCTGCTACTACAGCAAATAATGTGTATTTAGTGTTTGATTTCTACTAAATTAGAGGGTATTGGTAAACCAAATGTGCACTTGATATTGAAACCCCAGCAGATTCATGCTTTCTAAGTACATTCTATATGCCAAGAATAAGGATTCAGTTTAAGATTAGGGGAAAATGAGACATATCCCCAGTAACCAAGTTTCAAAGCAACAGACAGGCTACTAAGCTCCACATAAATAAACTATGACAATAAGCATAAGTTGAAAGAAGACAGATTTCTCTCTCAAAGGAAAAAGTCCCACCAAAACCAGGATAGCTTATTCTATAAACTGTTGAGTGCTCTGTCACTCAACTAAGGAGAAAGTGTAGGTTCACTTATTTGAGATAATGTTAGGATTAGAATGAATCTTTAACAAAACATAAAAAACTGGTTTTATGTCTCAGGTTTGCTTTCATGCTATAAACTTAAAACACGGGAATAGAAAACATAAGAGTATTTAATTTCTGTAAGAGAAAAAACTACTTGTAGTTTTATCTCCATCTTATGTTTGTAGGATCTGTAAATTTTGATAACAAATCTACTAAAAAGAAAATTATTCTTGAAATAAAAGCATTATATATTTCCATAAAATAGTTCTTTTTATAGCATACACAAAATGAATAAAATTGATTGATAAATGAGATAATTTAATTTAGAATTTATATTTGTATAAAATATGCTAATGCTCCAATTCATTCCTTTTTCTATATGACTCTAAATAAATTAAACTGTTTTTTCACACAATTGATTGAGCTATTTGCAATTATTGTTTTAGATTACTGATTATACCCTGTAAAAATATTATTAGCTCACCTGAAGTGCAGTCATTATTTCCTCTCTGAATAGGTTAATTCCTTTAAGCATTAGTATGTAATTAAATATTTCTAATAATACTGTATATATATTTTACGTTTTTAATTTTCATAATAGAATCATATTATTTGAGGCACTACACTTTTGCCAAAGTTAGAATAAACTTTCCATCATTTCTATGAGATTTTTCTTTTCAAATTTAGGAGACAATACAAATTGCTCTTTACTTAGAAAATGTAAGAATTTTATTCGTGAACATCTGCTACATGACACTGATTAGAAAAATAGAAATACAAATTGATTATAAAATCTAATAAAATTATTCTAAAAAAGTTTCCTATAAATATCAAATTACTGGTTACCAGCAGGAAAGGGGGCAGGGGTGAGCAAATCTGGTAAAAGGATCAATTACCTGGTAAAGGATAGAATCAGAAAGTTGGAAATAAACTTGATGTATCTACTGATGCTGATTTAAGATGATTTACAATTTACTGTGATGTACAACATGTTATGATGCCATGTTCCTTCAATACAATTTAAAAAATGTTTGAATTGAAACAAGAAGTTGATAAACTATGCAGAAATAGAGGCTTTGTATAATTAAAAAAATATATAGTCAGAGGTCAAATAAAATACAGTATTTGTTGGGTTTTCATAGCTTTCATAGACTGCTCCTTAGCCATCTGAGTTAATGGGGAGGCAGTTGCTATTTTTATTTCTATAAACATTTCAAAGTTTCAAATTATGAGCATTTAATGTTAGCTGGGAGGCTATGAGAATTCTTGTCATCCAGTTGTGAAAAAAAATCACGTTTGGATCCCTCAAATAACGTGGCGTTTCAAAAACTCTGATCAAGAAGCATGAGTTGACAGCATAGAATGAAAAGATTTATTTGAGATATAAAAAGGAGGGGCAGGAAAACAAAGTTCATAAGACAGAAAATCAAAATACAGTATACTTTGAAGGCTCAGAAAGTTAAAGTGGCAATTGGTCATGTCTGAAAAAGAAATAAACTAATGAAGAATAATGGGTTGAAGATGCAGAAAAGAGATGCTTGTTCTGAAGACAAATAGGTAAGAAGGTGAGCTCTGAGCACAGAGGGTAGAGCGCGTGGAATGAATGGTAATAACAGAATAGGTAGCATGTTTATTATGGACGTTGTTTATAGTACTATAGATTTAACCCAAGGTATATTCAATCATTTAATAGTTTGCTATGAATTATGGAAGATGACCAATTACTGCACTATGTTGGTATATAGAACTACATGTTCTACACCGCCATCTTCAAACTTCCTCAGGGATTTCATGATCAATTTAGAATTCTCTCCTGTGGACTGGATCACATATTAAGTGTACCTCAGAGGAGTGACAAATCCTGAATTTTTCAGAATGCTACAATAAAATTTAGCCACTTACAGACATATTGATGAATCCCTGTATCTGTTAAATGCAAAAAATCAAAGTTGTGAGATGCCATCAATTTTGATGACAAATACTTTTCTCTAAACAAGGAATAGCTTTGGAGACCTAACAGTAATTGCTGAATCACAGTAAAATGAAGTTTTCAAAACTAACTCTTTGTATTTTTAAAATCTAAAATAAGACACATGTAACAGGAATATCTTTAATGTTTGAAAAACACTTCCAGATATAAATAAGTTGTATAGTATTAAATGGCAACTAAACTTATACAAAGGAAAAAGAAATAAATTAATTACATATTGACTGTGCTTATTATCATCAGAAATACTGATTTAGCTGAAATAATTCCATATCATAGATTTAGGGTTTGAATTTAGATTTTGGACATTCAAATAAAAAAGTCATGTGCTTTATGCACTTGAAAGCAAGAATAGCAAATTAAATGTTAATATAAACAGAACACATTATTTACATACTAGAAATTAGAATGACCATTAAAATGGGAAATTTTGTGGTGATACACAGAAAGGATTAATCACTAGGCTTAAACAACAGACATGTCACTTTATTTTATAAATTAATCAGTAAATCAACAAATGTTGATTAAGCAGTAACGAGTTTCTTGCAGAGTACTAGACAAGGATAAAGATACTAGAAATGTATGTAATTTGCATAATCAAATTCTCAATTGCTGGGTGATCACCATGACATTTATGGGTTTTATTAACACTGATAACAATCTGAAATATACTGAATTTGATGGGGTTTTCAAAATGAAGCAAAATCATATTTATATAATATAGTATATATAATATATGTATACATATTTATATATTTGTTCTTTTAATAATCATATTGTAAATTTAAACTATCAGTTTTGTACTAAATATGCCTGTTTTACTATTTGAGATTTTACAGAAAAAGCAATTTGACTTAGTAGATGGGGTTTGTCAGGGAGCTGGTTAAGTTTTAGTGGGGAAGCTCTGTACCACTTTCCAGTTCATCCACCCAACAGACTACCCTGGCCCAGAAGGCTGGGTCTGGGAATGACCACAAGGACACGGCTGTGTTCCCAGGGTCAGAAGGTTGTCCTGGCACGAGTGCATCTAGAACCAATTGTCTTGAGATTATGTTTGTTTGCACCTTTCCTGAGGTTTCCATGCATGAAAGCTATGCCCTCTATACACAACCCTCCTTGTTTGCTTTTCTTTAAAATTTCACCCTGACCAGAGGGTGGAGCTTTCCCAGGTGGCTGCCATTAGACTCCTCTGTATAGTGAGTAATAAAGGCTATGTCCTACCCTTTTGGCCCTCTGAGTAGTTTCTTTGGATTATGAAAGAATCTGGTATGAGTTCCTGATTTGGAGCTTTGATGTTATATTTCTAGACAAGATCATTTACATTTATAAAATGAGATGAGTATTTCCAAGGGTAAGCCTCACTATTAATGTATTATACTTCAAAACCTTTTAAACAAAGCTATTGGGAACTGTGACCCTAGTCCTTGTATTTCTGACAGAAATTTTGAACGTCTCCATAGATTGTTATGAAAAGGAGCAACAGATACACTTTTTAAATGTTTCCATGTTTACTCTAATGCATACACAAATATATTTTTATATGTTTTATGAGTTTAAAAAATTCCACAAATAGAATGTTTGATCTTCTAAGCTGTATTTTGGATCATATTATTTACAAATATTCTGGAGCAAAGCTCATACTTATAATTTATTCTTCCATTAAGTATGATGTCAGTCCCCAAATTAGGTATAATATATATTATTTTCATAAATTTAAATAGTTTTCATGTTAGTTTCAGACTTGTTTTATATGTTTAAATTATTTGGTAAACTCTCCCCAATATGAATTTTTTCCCTTTCTACATGGCTTGAGGGGTATGGTTAATAGTATTCTTTTCTCAGTATATATTTTAAATTCTAGTAACAACACATCTTTATCAGTATAGGAATAATTTTAGATCCCAATTTCTGATATTTTTTAGGCTATTAAAACTGTCAAAACACTTTCCCTCACAATTTTAAAAGTTCAAAATGATTTTCCAAATGCACTTCGAGAAATTTTTCTTTATGATATTTAGGCCTCAGGACTTGATTCCTAAATATATTTTGAGGTAAAGATAAACAACTCATAAATAAGCAAAATATCATTTATTTCAGTGGTGGTATCCTATACTAACTAGGAAGCAGACGTGTTTTTGCTATAATTTTAATCATTTAATTTAAAAATGCATAGTCTATTATTTCACTCTAATTTTGTGTTTTCTTTTTCCCCTTAGAAAAATTTCACCTGCATTTTTTTATATGTGGTATTTCCTGGCACAGGGTAGGTTTACCCTTAAGAAATATTACTAGAAGCACTTAAACAAGAAAAAGTATTTTACTGCCCCCTAAGGTGAACAGGAATAAACTGAATGACATTTAACCTCCTACCCTAAACAACACACATATACTCAAATAAGAAATAGATGTCCTGACTATTAGTGCAATGAATTTATTTTTAAAAACTGTTCCATAAAGAGAACCTCAGGTCCATGACTTTGGTGATACATTCTAAAATATTTAAAGTAATAAATAATGCAAATTCTATGAAACTCAGATAACTGAAGATTTTCTTATTTTTTCCAAGATAATAGAATGACTCTAGATGTTATAAGAAAACTACAAGTAGTCGTCATGAACACAGAAATATTGTAAACAAAAGATCAACAGCCCATAATATTATAAACCTCATGATAATATGGAAATTATCCCCAGAATGAAAGTTTGGTTTACTATTTGCAATTTGTTCAATCTAATTCACTGTGTATCAGTTGAAGAAGAAAAACTATTGATGATCTCAATTCACAGAAAAGCATCCATTCCTCAAATAACATTCAAACAAGTTAATAAAAACACTAGATCATACAGAAAACACAAGTTATGTCCTGCATGGGTCAAAGAGCACACGAGTAAAACCTGTTAACTTCACAATTAAGTGTGAAGATTGAATATTTCTCCCCAAGATCATGAACAAAACAAAGAAATCCAAGGTCATCATTTATGCTCAACAATGTATTGGAAGTTTAGCCATTTTCAAAAACAAGAAAAAGACAGAGATCAAGGTTGTAACAGAAGTAAAATTATTTTTATTCAGAGACCACAGTCATCTATGTAGAAAATCTGATGGAATCTACCCAAAAGCTGGTAGAATATGTGTTTTTCCAGGTTACAGTACACAAAATTCATATAAAAGTTATTTCTATGAGCAAAAACTTCACAGAAAATTCTGCTTAGTCTAGTCAAAGAATCACAGAAAATGAGGCCAGAATGAAAACTTTTAAATAATACATACCTTCCTCCAGTCCAAGGTCAACGGTAACACTTGCTTCTTCCTCAGTCACAAAGGTGACCATCAGCTAGTGACTACTCAGGAGTTGACAGGGAAACTGGAAACTAGCCTCCTTACAGAGAGGGCCCGGAGAGTCCGAGGAAAGATTGATAATTGACATTTTGATAAGCCAGGGAACTTACCTGCAAACCTTGTCTCAAGCTGCCACAGGGTGAGTAGATCTCTAGACCGAACATCCAGAATCTGAAGTGTTTATCTAGAAACTTTAATGGTCATTCAACCACTTATATTATCCACATGCTTTCAGTAACACATTGCTAAGGTGGAGTCCTTGAAGTAGCATCTAGGATCAGAAAACTCAGCTGAAAGTAATTTCTAAAGGAGATGAGGGGAGGAGACTTGGATTGCTAAAACCCAGTTAAGTGTCAACCAGAGGTCATGTCCTCTGGATGACCTCTTCCAAAGACCCTTCCAGTGAGTTTATAATCTTTTAAAAAATAAAGTTGTTTGTATTTTTTGTTTTAGTTTTTTTCTGTATTTTAAATAAAAGTGATTGCCCCTGACCAGGGGTGACAAGGGAAATGGATTTCAAAAGCAAATGAGAAAGCTTTACACGTATGGGGGATGGAGTGTTCTTTCTCTTGATTGTGATAGCGATTACACATTTGTCAAAACTCCTCAATAAATATATTTAAAATGGTTGCATTTTGCACTCCAATTTAGTTTCTTTATAATAAATTTGCTTGAATGTGGAACTTCTTTAGTAGTGGGGAAAACGTTGAATTATTTTCTTGAAAATCATAGTTTTTATTAAAGATGGAGTTTTAGTTTACATTTAACAAACACAGTATTTTTAGTAAAATTAAAAATAATCAAGCATTGGTTTTTACATAATATTTTTGTCAAAAAGAGGATGTTATAGTATTCTTCATCTTAGGTTTAATCTGAACATTAAACTATTTTTACCAAATATGAGGTTTCATCAATTTTCCTACAAAACTCCCATAATAATTGAAAATTAATACCTCTTAAATTTTTTTCATCATTATTATAGATTTTTCTCTTTTCCAGTGATTAACTGATCTAATAGGTCAAATCAAATCTTGACAATGACTTTGTTTTAATAATCTAATATTCTAACAAGATTTAATGAAGTCCTTTGATTCGCCACTCCTCACCCCAAATTTTTAATTGATGCTTTAATGTCTATTTTTGTTGTGTTTTTAAAAGATAAGTGGACATTGATGTGTACATGATAACAGGCATAGAAGTTTTTGTCAGAATTTCCTAGTGATCAGTTCACTCGTGAATATTTTCACTTTTGATTATTTTTTCCTTTCCAGGCAACATCACAGTTTCAAAGATATGGATTCTGGGAAGACAAGAATTCTCTCTATACAAGAGTCAATGTTGAAGGGTCATTCTTAGTAAGAGTAAGGGAACATGGTCTATCACTAGTGGTGTTTACTGCATGACCTCAAACACATACAACAAACCTGGTTTTGCTGTTCTTTTCTCACAATTACCCAAATATATTTGAAATTTTGTAAGGGCCTGTTCTACCTTCTCAGGAGAGACTAGCTGTTCCAATTTACAGTGCATTGGAAATATGAGATGAGCTGAGTGTCCCTATGGATACTTAATCAATTAGCATAGAAAAGGAACTAACTGCCAATCCAGATCTAGATGAATCATTGAGCTTGAACAGTGTGTGCCCACAGTGACCTTTGCTTCATTAGATGGTAAAATTCACACTCAGGAGTAAATATTTAACCTTTCAAAGAGATATGAGTGTGATAAGGACAGAGCATTCACTGGGAAGGGACTACCCAGTACCTCTGATGACCACACAGCTCATGAGTTTCCTCCCTTAGCAATCCTTTGTATAGCTTTGTTCTCCTGAAATTCATGGAGAGTGTAAATTAGGCATTAGCACCTCTTCTCCTACTGTGGAATCCACAGTAAAGTTCATACTCAGAAAAAAACAACTGTGTGTGTGTGTGTGTGTGTGTGTGTGTGTGTATGTCTTTTCACTTGAATGAATGCCTTTGAGCTCACTAGTAGTTTGTTTCCAGTGTTACAAACAACAAGCTAGATAAATAGATAGGAACTCCACTCCACTTTAAGCAATGTTTTCCTAGAACTTTTTCTCATTTCTGTTACACAATAAGAAAGTAATGCCTTGTACTTACCTGCCCTGACCTTTATAGGAAAAACTTTACTTAGTATTACAAAATATTTAAATCGTGAACCTTAAGAATTGATAGGTAGGTTTGCATTAACGTAATACTCAATATACTAATCTGTAACCTTTAGCAATCGTGAGTGTAAAACTGAATCAAGGAAACCACCAGGTTAGCAACAGCCAATGTCTCAAATAATATACGTTTTAAAGCTCAGTTCATGGACACAAATCTATCTTTCAAAAAAATAATAATTTACAGTTCCATTTGGGTTGTGAGCAACAAAAAGGAAGCAAACTCACAAAATAAGTACTCAACTGGGACATCTGCCTACTAGATAATAAAATGCATTCTGCCAAAAATGTGCTCATCACATTATTATATACAGACTCTTGAATGCAAATTCCTATAATGATGAGAAAAGAAGCTTCTTAGAGTTATAGTCCAAACAAAAAATTTGAAATTTGGTGATGTTTTGCCAGTTATATAACAAAATAAACAAAAACAAAAACAGATATATACTTGAGAACTGAGGAAAATGAATAATGTTGATACTGAGACTTGATGTCAGCTCTGAATTTAAATATTTTTTGAAATAGTTATATGTTACAAAAGAAAAAACACAGTGTGTGTGAATGAGGACTAAGTAGAGACTAGAAAGTTAAGACATATTTAATTCAGAAGACTATATAAAAATTCTTCTTTCACTCAGGATGCCTTCAATATTTTCCATCCTGAAGAATGTTCTATTTCCTATTGAAGAAAGAAGCTCAATTTAAAAATGAAAAATAATTTAATTTAATATATACCATAAGCATCTTAGTCAAGAAGGCACACACCCCCACCTCCACATGCACCATATATACGTATATATATGTATGTGTGTATGTTTTTACTTCAAATAAGGGCTTCCAGGTTTCTTAGCCATGAGCAAAATATAGAAGCTGAATTGTGGCTATGTTGCTTTATGACAAATTTCATTAGTATGCTAAGAATTATTCTGTCAGCCTTTTTAGGTAGACATTTAATTAGATTTGTCTTAAAAAACCTTAAGTGACAGGAAGACAGCTGCATACTTACCTTGAAAATGACATTCTATGTTTTCCTGTAAACTGAACTGCTGCAGCTGTCTGATAATTTTCACTCTTTTAAGGAAATGATTTGTAAGAACTAGACAAGTGATCAGCTTAGGCCCATCCTGACTTTTACAGGATTTTAGAAAGGCTGAGCAGAAGAACAAAGGAAAATTTATATCAGTGCTAAAATTTGGTCATGCACTTCTGATTTCTGCTGGTCTGTTTGGACTTCTTCATTGTGATATTAATATGTCTTTTCTCAAAGAAAATGGAGTTAAATTTTGAAATGCAGATATTCCAAAGGAAGAGAGTCTGTCCTGTCTATGTGTTCATTTAAAATTGGTACACCATAGTTACAATATTTTATTCCTTTCCAGTAACACTTTTTCCTCTCCATGAATTATTCTGAATAAATCGGAACATTAATTTATTCTTAGATACTTTTGCATAGTCTGTTATTTTAGAAGAAATACACTGGTGTTATTGGGAAATATATTGCTAGAGAGTAACAGAGAAATGAAATAATACTTCAATAAATTACAGTGGTATGTGAAAAATTGATTATTTGTTAAATCTCTTTGGGACTTAAAATTCCAATATTAAGCCTGGAATTTTGATTTGAAATATTTAATCACATATTTAAATTACAACATTTAAATCACATATATAATATTTCTGTAACTCATTGGCTGTGGTAGACTTGGGGGGTCAAAAAGGAGCTGATGATATTGGTTTCTTTGGACAATGATTTAGAGGAAACCTATGGGTAGGTTGAAATACAAAAGCCTTTAATTTTCAGAGAGTACATAGTAGAAGTGAATGTCAAAGTTTATCAGTAAGAGAGATCAAACACAGAGGGAGAAAATACATTGACATAAAGATTAAAACAACAGAAATAATAACCTACATCTAAGCTCTTTAAAGTTAAGAGGTAGGTACATGGGAAGGAGGTGACCCAAAAAGCCTTTCAAACACTTGACTCCACAGTACTTAAGTATGACCACATCCGGATCCTTAGCGGCTACTTCTATTGATTTTGAGTCATCATGATTCCTTTGTTGAAGAATTGCCTGGCAATATTCAGCATATTCCAAGGACTAGTAACAAACATGTCTGGGAATGTTTTACAACTTTGATTTAAATTCATCCTTTTCTGTGCAGTCAATTATGCTTCTTATATCCTCCTCTCTGAATTCAAAAGTAGCTTAATGAGAAGACAAGGGAAGTTGCCTCAATGAGTTTATCACTCGAGAAGAGAATTGGGTCATTTTTTTTTAAAGCCATACCATGAGATACAGCTAAAGTTTAGTTGAACATTCTAACTCCATTCCTTTTCTCAGTCTTCCCAGTTCATGCTTCCTTTAAGATTACTCTTCCTTAAGGGAAATTCAGTCTAGAAGGAAGAGTGTAGCAGGTGAAGATAAACATATTCTTATGGTTTCCCCACTGAGGTTGGGTTTAAATACTGCTTTCTCCCAACTCTACCCATCATCTTATTTAACTTATCCATTGGGTTTAACAATTGATCTACAGTCAACAAGGTGAGGCACCTCAGTAAAATATATAAGAAAAGTAAGATGATCGCCTTCATGGAACTGCTCTCTTATCTCCAGTTACATATCTCCATTATGAATGCTCCCAGTACTAGTGATATGCAACTCTGATTTTATCTCTAAGCTTAAAGGTTCTGAAAGGCATTCTAGGCAGAAATATTCACACTCTAGTCAAGTATCAAGAATATCCAGTCAAATATTCCAAAACCTCTCATGAATGTTGCACAATGAATACAAATGCCAATAAAAATTTCTCTGAAGAGTTAAATGTTAACTTATTGAAATATGCTAAATTTGAAAATTATTGATTCCTTACGTTATCCTATTTCAGTTGAAATTAAAGGCCATGAATCAGATATTCACCCTGTTACATTAAGTTATAAAGAAACCAAAGGCTAGAATTCCTAAATCTAAAAAATTTTAAATCCAAAAAATTGTATGCTATTTCTTTTATTATGCTCCGTCATACACAGATGAATCTTACCCTGACGTCTGATTATTACAGGGATTCATTCACCAACTGCTATCTAGCCTGCTATTCAGTGGAACCAACTATAACCTATAACCAACCACAGAAATTCAATATATTTTAATGAAAATCTTCTTAATCTAAGTGAAATTGGCATGGCCAGAAGCTTTAAACTCTCTGCCTAACATATCAGTGCTCAAACTGCTAGTATTTGTGATTATTTTTCAAAATTTCTAAGTAAGAAAGTATATGTTTGGATTTTAGTAGTACAACTGGACTTTGGAAATAAGATTCAGATGTTAGAGAAATGGAGATCAAACATGAGCATTGTTGCTGATAAAAGTTGTATTTGAAGATGAAGTTTAATGCGAAGTCTAATAATAATAAGTTCTATTATCTTGCCCTTACATTAACTTGAAAAACACTGAACTAAGGAACCAGGCTTACCACATGGAAAATAGGGAATTTAAACTTACAGTCTCGTTACATTTGAAGAAGAGAGGACAGAGCTATGCAGAATATATTTACTATTTTTACCAATTGGAGAAACAAATCCAATCTTGAACAGGTCAGAGGTGTTTCTCTCATAGTTTTCCTTCCTGGTGAGTAAAGTTTTACTTCTTTCTATTCAAATTTGAAGACAGAAACAGTTATTTCCTAATTATAATAGTTTTACCAGAAAATTATTAACTAAAGAAAAAGGAGTTTATGATATGAATATTAGATAGAATTTAAAGATATACTTTTTAAGGGTGAAAGGAAAGTACAACTGCTGTGTTAGAAATCCGTAGTTTCCCTTTTACCATCTTTTTCCTAAGTGGAAGTAGAGACTTTCTCTTTTAACTCAGATAGGAGTAATTCCACTTTCTAGTTCTACATAGATTCAGGCAGGTGACTAACACCTAGTCTCATGACCTTGAACTTGGGTCAGTTCATCAAATTGAACTATTGGTGGTGCACTTAATATATTATACACAGATGTTTATTTACAATGAAGCACCTCTTGGAGGGGAGGGAGAGGAGGAAGGAATATTTGCAAAATTTTTAAAGGAAGTTAGAAAGAGAGAGACGAAAGACACATCTTCATCATTTTATTTTGGTTTTGAACCCAGACCCTGGATCTCGAACCCACGTCCTTGGGTTTTACGTGGCCCTCATCCCAGAACCTCAGGCCACCTGAAACACAAGGATATGCCCAATGATGCACATCTTAAATCAATACAATGGTATGATGCAACGTTCCTTCAATAAAGTTAAAAAATAAAATTTGTGTTGCAAAAATAATAATAAGCACGCTCATTACATAAGAACAGTCAAAATCCTCTGTGAATTGCTTGTTTGGATTGTTTGGGAATAATCTGTCTTTCCAATAGGAAATATCTAGTAAGTTGAGCAAGAGGATTACAGCTGTATAATGTTCTCAACTCGTCCCAGAATATAAATAATATTTTCTACATATTATATACTATATACTTAAGTTGATCATATACTTACATTACTTATACTGAAACAGTTATGCCTAAAATCAGAAATACTTAAAATTGCCAGTTACATTACTCAGTAAAATCTCTTTCAGCTTAAACCAGTTTAACTTCCTTTCAGCCTTATGAAACGAAAATTCAAAACTGATGTGCCATTTGTACTAAGAACATACCTAGTGAGATTTAAGCAAGATCCATGTTCAAAAATGTTTACCACATCAAATCTAGAAAACATACAACTTGCTGAATTAAAATTTCATTTAATACATTTCATTTAACTATTTAATAAAAAGGGAAACTGATTTAGAATAATCTTCAAATTATATTTTAAGTGAAAAATATAGGTATAAGTCTATCTATTTATTATAGTTAATCTTGTATACATTAAAAGAATTATATACATAAAGAATATATATACACATATATGGTAACATACCTTCTGGAATTGCATGTACGGCTTTTAATAATAGTTACATTTGAGCAGAGGATTAGAGATTGAAAAAGCAGAAATAAGACTTGTCAATAAGATATATTACTTCTCTTTGGATTTTTTTAATGACATAATGTACATATATCATTAAAAATGAAAATAGATACTACTTTTGGTGGAACTGTGAGTTTTTATAATTCTAACGAGTTTACTAATGAACATTATATTTTAAAAATATTTTTGAAAGTCCAGGTGGTACAGAGAATTACGTGTGATATATTTCTAATCTCAGTAAGAAGATAATTTCTTGAATAGAAGAATCAGGGTTTCTTCTCTCCTTTATGGAAGCATGGAATAAGTTCCACCTATGTAGAATGAGCAATCATGTTTGATTACATCTGTGACAAGTTCTTTTATCGTCTGTCATAGAAAAATTACTAGCCTTATTTGAAAACATAAGATTCTCCCATAAAATCATCTGCAAATATAACATTGAAACTAAAATCATCATTTGATCTCCAGTATAGTCAACTTTACACAGAAAATGAATGCAAAAGCAACAGGCATTGTGTGATTTTTACAAAATGTCAAAGATGTTTGGTCTTATAATTGTCTCCAAGTGAATGAACTTCCTAGGCTTTAGGACAGAATTGCAGGATTCATTCAACCTTGAACATTCAGTTGCGTTCTCATTTTCTCTTATAGAATCACTGGTGTGCTGCTTCAATAGCTGGTAGCAGCATATTGAATATGAGGAACATCATTTCAATGGAGAATCTCAAATTCTGTCATATGGTTACATGCACAGTTCATGAATAATGTAAATGAAAATTTCAAAATTTTGTAAAGACACATACAGTTTTATCCCTCCTCTTTTGTTTATGAATATTTATGCCAGTTTATGATTTCATTTCATGGCAAATAAAAGTAAAAGGTAATTTTAGTATGGTTGTAAAATATACCATCGTAATATTTTAGATAATTCCCCAATATTTACAGTTCAAATAATTGCTTTATGTCCCCAAAGTTTATGTCAAAGTTCAACTTTTCCTAAAATTTATCTCTAATATCTATTATGACTCAATGGTTTACTTTTTACTATGTACACTTAAGCAGAACAATACATAAATGAATACTTGTACAATAACACAATCTGAAATGTTATCAGTTTTATCCTATTGCATTCAGGCATGAAAATACTTTTAAAATATAGGAATCAATATTATTGCAAAGACAATATCAAGGATCTTTCTCAGTTACTTGATCAGAATTATATCAATTTAATGGTGACTCATACAATAAAATGAAATAGAAACAAAAGTATTATGCAATAAAAGATTTATATATTTGAAGGGACTATCCTTATTATCTACAACTTCACCCCTATTCATCCAAAATTTCTCATTAAACCTATCATGCTGAATATGCCTGTCTACCAGAATAATTTATTAATAGCTTTAAAAGCAACCCAAATAATTAATTTATATTTTATGCATGTGACAAATTTTATAAACATAGATACTTCAATGCATTTACATGTAAATTCCCTTTCCTTTAAAAATGCAAAATCTTAGGAGAAATGCTATTAAGAAAGCTTTGCAGTAGAGGTATAACTGGATGGTTTTCAGATATCTAAATGTGGGCTTTTTTACCCGCCAAAATCACATTCTGACAAATATCCAAATGATTTCAAAAATAGGTACTTTTTAAAAAAGAGCTTTGAAACAAAGAAAATATCATGGGACTATGAGTTAATTTTTAGATAAATAGTCAAATGGATTTTCCTTGCCCTTTTGTTTATAGTACTGAAGAATGCAATTAGTATTGAATTTTTTAAAATTAGAAAGCATAGCTACACACTGATGATATCTGAATGATTATTGAATTAACAATAGGATCTTGAACTTACATAGTAAATTTTAATCTTAGTTTCCTTACAATTCTTTCAGGTTAAACATTTTATTTTTGCAAATCTTATTGACAAAGCAGTTATATTTCAGTCATATATATTTTAATCTGTTTAAGTTCTGAATATTATATATATTTACCCCTCTACAGCACTTTCTAATGATCCCGTATCCCAAGGATTAACTATTTATGACTACCATAGCAGAATTTACAACCCAAGTTCACTAACGACTACTAACTGACACTGTTTAAATTGAGATAGCTGTCATTCAGTATTCTTCATAGTCTAAAATATAGCAGTGCTTAGGTAGTAGGTACCAAAATACTTGATTTGAATTACCTTTTTATAAACTAGCATGCATTTTGGGACTTCCATAATATTTAAGAATGATTCATGAAACTAAATCAGATTTCAATGCTCTTTTATAATGATTACAAAAAACGCAGTTCAAAGTAGGTTTCAATTTTAGTAAGTTTGATACATTTATGTGGAATTTTTAATTGTCAAACGATCTTAAAAAGAATCCTCAAGTTAGCAGTTAATTGTACTGAAAGCAAGGTTAAATAGTGTCAGAACTGATTTTCATAGATGTATGTATATATTTGTATGTGTATTTATATGTATATGCATTTATAGGTATATATTTATATATAAGCAGATATAAATTTATATAGACTGAAATTCTATGTAAATATTTATAAAAATTGATACAGAAAGTAATGTATACTTATTTATAGACATGTATTACATATATGTAATATCTACATACATTTATATTATAGGTAGGTGTATTTTTTAGGCTAGGTACAGAGCAAATGGTTTAGGAAGATGTGCCAAACCATTTGTATATAAAGAGAAGAAACTTGGGCTTAGGACATGGGTAAGTGATGGTACAAAATTTTGCATGATAAAATCATCTGAATTTTGAAGAAAATATACAAAAAAAGCATGTATTTGTTACAACTATATAAGAACCTTAAAGCTTAAAAAAATCATGCTGCATCGTTAAATTGGCTCTAATTTTAGCATTCTGAGATTCTGGATCACTTCAGCTATTAATTCTGTAGTGAAAACATTCATTATTTACACAGCAACTTTTGGAGGCAAATCTGTCATAATTTTTGATGAATTTATAACTTATTAATAATTTTGCAAAGAATTTTCACATTCCAGTGAGTAGGCATAGATTTCTTTTTGCTCAAAAATGTCTACTGGCTCAATTACTTTTAATTGTTTTTGTTGTAACCCCCTTTTCAAGTACTCCCAGAATCACTAAGCTAAGAAAATGTAAATGTCTTACAGAAGCAAATACACTCAGATTTTCTCTATAGACAGTATTTCCTGAAACAAGAACAAAGATAGTAAAAAGAGAGAATCTAAATGTAAAATAATAGAAATCACTTCTTAATTTCCATTAAAGTTGATGAAATTTCTTTCTGATTATGAGCTAGTATTGTTCAGTATTTATGTTTTTAGCTACTATAACAACAGAAAATAATATTTTAACTTTGTGATGCATTCTTTTTTTAATTCAGTAGGTAAGGGTAAAATGTTATTTGCCATTTCTATTCTGATGTATATTGTCAGAATTATCTACAGGAGGAAAATGTGCAGTGGCAATCATATTCTTTAAAATTCTAATTTAATGTTTTCCTGAATTTTACAAGTAATTTACTTCTCATCAGTTTTCATCATGTTTTCTGCTGGTAAAAGTTATGAATCTGAAAGAGAGTCTTAATATCTATTAGGTTTCTGCAGAGAAGAGAGAAATCAATTTCTTATCTTATATCTCAACAATAAATGCATTGTTCAGATTACAGAAAAAGTTGTAGGAATCTCTTTTTTAAATATGAATTTTGATGAAAATATTAAGAACAAAAAATAATAATTTTCAAGGCTATCCATTTTAAAATTTAAAGTTGCTATTTTAAATACAACCTATTCTGAATAAATACTAATAGTCAAACTTCCCAGAAAGTTATTGCTTGTAATTTGCTGACAATAGTATCTTAAATTCAAATATAAAAGTTAATAATGACTTTGGGTTCACACAAAATAAAATTGTGAGTTACAAAATTTTATGGTAATATTTACCAAGAACAAAATAAGAAGGGACACAGAATCATAAGTGATATAATACTCATTAAAATAAATATAGACACAAATTAAATGAACAAAAATAGTGACAGATGTCATGTAATGACATACATTTATCATACACAATGGAGCATGAATTGATTTACTTTTATTGTCTGAAAGTGTACAATTTTAAGATAAACGAATAGTTTTTTTCAGATGTAATAATACTAGAATAGTCATGGGCTATAGAGTCTTACATGACTAAGCAATTAAATTCAATGTTTACTCCTTAGGCTTATAATAAAATATTTAAATGGTAGGGACCATGGTCTAGTTCACGTGGGAGGCAAAATTTATTAAAGATCATTCTGAAAGTCTATAAATTATTAAGAATGTTTTTTTTTAAAGTGATAAGTTCAGTTTTCATAAAATAGTGGGCTAAGCCCAGCTAATGGTAAATCTTTAGATCTAGTCAACTGAAAATGCTGCTTCAATAGATTTATTTCTTAAGCTTATTTTTCGTCTAGATGTTTGTCTCTTGTTTTCTACTGATTTTCACACTTGTTCCGAGGGTCATTTTAAATGTCAAGGGAAATGTCAACCAAGTCAAAAAGAATAGTTGATAAGACTATGCATTCATTTGAATTTTTTATGTAAATGTCAAATTACATACATGTGCTACATACATGCTCTGTCTTGAGAATGTTTGATAATACTATACACCTATTTCATAGCCCTGATATTCAGTTTAGTTTATATAAAGCATGAAAGAGGAAGAAAAATAACCTTTAATATAAATTACCAACCTGAAAATCTATCCTTTTCTTCCATATTGAGAAAAAATAAGGATGGTGTGAATGAGTTGACCACAGCAACAAGGACACTTAAGTAGTTCTTCCTTTACATTTTAAAATAGCATCTAAATTAAAAAAAAAAAAATGGAGTAAGTTTTCTATACTATTCTATTAAAAATAGGGAAAGGTGTCTGAAATTTTGTCATCAGGGTAATTGGAAGTCAGTTATGTGCCATTTAATGCTCACTACAAAGCCAAAAGCTATGATACAGGTGAACAACAGAAACATGTGAATACAGGTGAAGGGAGAAGAAATTGGGACGACTAATTTGGAAAAAACCTTTTGCCTTACCTAAGTATAGTTTAATGTTCTTATAGCTCTGAATCAGCAAAACTTCTCATAGTTATATACCTAATATAAATGTGTGCTGCATTCCATGAAGTCATGTACTCCATCTTTATAAAGTAACATTTAAACATCCCCCAAACTGGAAACAACCTAAATGTCTATGAACTATATAATGGATAAAAAAGTTGAAGTATAGTAGTACAATGGATAAAGTAAACAGTTAAGTAACAACTCTATGCAGAATGTTTACAATTATTATTTCACGAGTGTCCTCAAACATACAAGTAATAATATATAATTCCATTTCTGTGAAGTTCAAAAACAAGTAAAACTTATCTACGTAATATAGGAATAGTTGTTATACCCGGGGTGGGGAGATACTGTCTAGATATGGGTGCAAAGATGATTATTATGGCTTTAAATTCCTCGTCTTTCTCTGTACTTCAGGTGATAGAGGTTCCTATTCATCTTAAGCAACAATTTTTCAAATAGTGGGACAGAAAACAAATGCTACAGCACCTCTAATTAAAAAAAAAATCCCTAAGAAATATATCAGCTATTTCAAACAGCCTGTAAGAAGAAGAATACACCATAGTATAAACCCATTGCAACTCAGTAAAGAATCACAAGTTTTGAAATCTGTTTCTATCTCCTGGTTATTAGAGTTCGTTTGGGCAAATTAGTTCATTTTTCTGAAATTCAGTTCTTTATGAAAACTGCTCAGCTCTTTCCATGATAAATCAGAGCATTAGAAAGGATTTAGACACTTTCTGAAGCACTGTACTTTATACGTTAGTGGCTTTTTTGCAGCATAAAATGTGATATTAGTGTGAAGGATTAGACACACTGCTCTGTCTTCGAAGTCAAGTTCTAACAAAACCAAATATCTTGTCTTTCGAATGTGGGCCTCCCAAATAAGGCATCCACAAATAAATCACCTCTATCATCCTTACAGGAATACCACACAGAATGTGCAATGTATTTTAACTCTGTTCATTGATGTTGATTTTCAGCTTCATCTCTTATTTTCTAAAATTAGTCGAGAGGCAAATATCATTATCTAATATAATCTCATAGTTTCCTGAGTCACTCCTCTGATCACATTAGCTAATACAGTTTTTCTTTAAATAGCTGAAGCAGTGGTTAGGATGATGGTTAACTATGTAAAGATCAAAGAGAATCTATGCAAATCCACATTTATGTTGTTCTCTCTCTCAATGAAACTTGAAGAGCCCCAGGATACAAATAAGGAAACATCATGGCAAATGATCTAACATTAAATGCAAACAAAATTTAATTTGAATGATTTGTACATAAATTGGCTCAGAGAATGTGAAATGTCATAGTTGTGGTCTCATTTAGAGGGGACATTAAGCTTTAAAAAACACATAGGGCAACTGATGCTAGAGAACACTTGGTTTTACCTCTAAGCCTCATTATACTTTGATAGGATTTAAACAATTATTTAATTATGTCCTTTATGCAATGTCTTCTAAGAACTAAATGAGGCCAAGTATGGTGATAGACATTAATTTTATCACAATTATTATTGCTATTACTAGACACTGACCATTCACATCCTGTAGAGGACATGAGCTCAGTAGCCAGCTGAATAGGAAAAGATCATCTTTCATTTTTAACTAATGCTGGTAAATTGTAAATGATACCCACATCTAGGATTAGATTCAGGTTGTCAGTTCTTGAAATTCTAAGTAAATTAACTATAATTTTAATGTTTACAACACACTCGAGGAAATACCTGTTTCAAAAATTTGATGTATTGGTATGTTTACCATTATGACAATTTTGCTCATTGCAAGAGAAAGTGAAATCTTTGGTTCAACCATATATAGTCATGCAAAGCAAAATCAACCACAGCAACAAATGACTGTAATTCACTGTATCAGGTACTAATCTAAACATTTTACCTGAAACATTATTTTAACTGCCATTAAGATTTTCCATATACACATGTGATTCAGCAATTTTAAGTAACTTTCCAATACATATCTGAGTCAAAAATTACATTGATTCAAAATTACATTGTTTCAAAAACTTGAGCCAGTTCCATTTTGTCTATATTACCCAGATGTGGATAACTATGTTTTGAGAGTAAAATAAATTGCTTAAGATTAAAATGGATATAAAGCTGCAGGACTGAGGGAAAACCAAAACAGAACCAAAAAAAAAAAAAAAAAAAAAAAAAAAGCAAAGAAAATCAAGGAAATACATATCATTGAGCTAACTGCCATGGAACAAAAGTCTAAAAATTTCTATGTGCACATCAGTATGGTCAGCTGTATGCAATAACTTTTCACTGGTTTCTATCTTTTCATATTTTAATACAATTTTAAAGTGTCACATGTTTTTACTCCAGACCAATGTGAATTGAGAAAATGTATTTTCTAATAATCTTGAAGTGGACATACCCGATTTTACTGACAAATCCTACACATAAAGGATGTGATCCTAGTTAAAAAGAATGTATTGAACGTGAACTGAACCTACGCTATTTTATGACCTCTTTTGTTGTTTATATCATTGTATCTTTTTTTTTTCTCCAAGGGATACATGACCTACAAAAATACTTTAGTCTTTCTATGAAAAACATTAAAACCACATAGAACTACCACAGGAGTTAAAATAGCATTCTGATACACATTAGGGATTTTAATCAACAACAAAAACTGAGAAGAATGAATTTTGTACCAGAGTCCCTGTGCCAGTGTTCTAGAGATATTGATAAACTTTTGGTTCAGAAATGATAGAAATATGTTTCTTTGTGCTCTCTGAATTCTTAGTAGTAAGCTTTCTTGATAAGCTTAAAATCACTTAGGAGCTTTTCACACCTACTTGCCTAAATAGGTAGATATAATTTTTGCTGTTATTAACCAAAGTGTGCCAATTGTTAAAGAATTGTTACCAAAAAAAACCCAAAACCCCCAAAACAAAAAACCAACCCATCAAAACCAAACTTTAGTGAAGTGTCATGAATCTGGTGCTGGTTATTTGACTGAGATGATGCACAGGACAGTGACATTCATTATATGGAATGATAAAATGTGGACAAGAGATGCCGCATGCAGCCTTGGGTCAGATGAGACCATGCATACACTGAGAACAGGATTGATGGGCATAAAATTATGAATTGAATTAGCATATGGAAACTTAAAGATACAGAAAAGCAATTCAGTCTAAATTATTTCTTTCAGTTGTTAAAATACACATACAAATAAACATACGTTTGAGCACCAGTTGTGCAAAGTTTTACTCAGTTACATTCCTACTTAGTTGTTTAAGTGTCTTGTCCACAGTAAATGTCCTTGGTGAATATTAATTTACAATACATAGACATTCATACTTTGTGCCTATTTTCATAGGTCTTCCTATAGGTCTCTTTGCTAGACCTCTTTGCCACGATCTTCCAATATTTCTCCTTCTAAACCCCTAACTAACCTTTAAGCATGTTGGTCACTAAGTCCAGGCCACATCTTTCCATACAAAATGGATGACCTGGAGCACCCCTCTAACAGCAAACTGTGAAGTTTTCTCCTTGATGCTGCTCACCAGTGCACCTATGAACAACGCTGAAGTAGTCACAGGCCA
The DNA here is from genome assembly GCA_004363575.1 of Solenodon paradoxus. Classification (NCBI taxonomy): domain Eukaryota; kingdom Metazoa; phylum Chordata; class Mammalia; order Eulipotyphla; family Solenodontidae; genus Solenodon; species Solenodon paradoxus. Next base: position 18,768 of record RJWH01003422.1, on the reverse strand, counting down.
TTTCTGCATTGTGCTCATTTATATACTGCTATTGTCTGAATGTGTTTCCCACACCAATTCATATTTTGAAAGCTTAACCCGAGGTGATGGGCTTACAAGGGGCCTTTGGGAAATGACTAGGTCATGACCCCTCCTGAAAGGGATTAGCGCTCTTATAAAACAGGCCTAGAGCTTCCTGGCCTTTTCACCTTGTGAGAACAGGCTAAGAAGGTCAGTTTATAAACTAAGGAGCAGGGTCTAACCAATGTTTTGATCTTCAACCTCCAGACACATGAAATGAAAAGAATAGTTTCTGTTGTTCATAAGTCATGTACTCTATGGTATTATGCTATAACCACTCAAATGGACAAAGACATATTCAACTGAACACCTGACAACATCCTCAAGGTTTTTCCTCTGTCAGCTAGTTACATTCCCTATGTAGTCATTGTTAAAATATGAGATATTAGAGCCATTGTTACAGGATGGATGGTATGAGGGTCTAATATGCCTACGTAATAGTTAGATTCTCTGCATTCTCTTAAGCTCTATCTTTAATTTACCATTTCTACTTGATAATGAATACTATAATGCTGAATCCATCTGTCCTTGTGAGTTCATGAGTCTGATAGAATACAGCTTATAATGGGCAGTCATGGCACGAGCCTCTCTGAGGTCCCATAGTCCAATGTCCTATCATTACATGACAGCAGCACACCAAACTTGTTTGTTGAAAGTTGCATATTCCTCCAAACCAGATGGAGAAAATATCTTTCTATAGCATAAGGGTTTTACACTGTGATTCTCTACTTGGAATGTGCCAAAAATTTCACAAGGCTTTTTTTTTTCTTTTTGAAAAAGACATATATAATCCCAGAGATAGAGATCTGCCAGACAGTTTGGTCTCATAGCTTAAACCTGCTACAAAAATCTTTCCTGTGCTGAGACTCAAGAATGACTTGTTAGTTATATATTGCTGTGTCACAAATAGCCCCCAATTTTAATCATTCAAAACAACATCTATTATCTCACAGTTTTTGTGGGTTAGAAAGCTGAGTGTGGCGTCACTGAACCCTCTGGCTCTGACTTTCTTCTCCAAGAAGGAGCCACTTTCTAGTTTATTTACATGATTGTTAGAGGATCTAGTTACTCACAACCTCTTAGGCTAAGGCCTCAGTTCTCAAAGAACTCCATTCTCAAACAGTCGAGGGATTCCATCACCGCCCTTCCCCTTGAGCTTCTCCATAGCATATTCATCATTTTGTCAACCTTTTTGTCACCTGATAGATAAGTTGGAGAATTATTATCAAATGTGCAATATGCTGCCTCTTCATACCTAATGAGGCATGCCCAGTGCTATATTGTGTGGAGAGGCTAAATGCAACAGTCTGTCCTTTCTTTTAGAAATATTTCTAACATTCCTCATACCATTAGACCCTCAGAAATTCACTGATGTTGGGAGCTTCTGATGATCCTTCGGTTTAGCTCCCATGTGGAGCACCTGTGTTTTATCAAGACCTCCGACACACTTGCTGCTTCTTTCTTATCTGTAACATGATGCTATTGAACAAGTTATCTAATGCAATTTTCGGTGACATGTTCAAAAGCTGAAGGTCCCTTCAGAACATTATGAAAAGAGAAAGTGGTAATTCTGGCTCAATTCTCAATGCTTACCGTGGTGCCACTGCAAATAAATCTTTTCTGATATGGATGGGGAGAAAAATGCTTTTGTCACCTCAGCAACCAGGCATATGTACCCCAGGTCAAGTTAATTGCATGAGCAATAACAGCACATCAGACATAATAGCTACAACTGAAGGTGCTACGTGGCTGAGGTTTTCTGCCATTCTCCAGAGCCCATCTGCTGTCTATTTTTAAGAACAGACTCATTAATTAAATGGAGATACAATGAAGCCTATTGTCCTTGTGTCCTTTGGTCATTTAAAGGTAGCAATAAACTTACTCTTTTTCCCCAAAAGGCAAGACTGGGTTTCACCTGTTGTCTTGGACAAGCAGGGAGATCCATTTCTTTGATTCATTTAGCACAGCACACAGGTTTAGAAATAATTGTGGTCATTTTGCAAATTACCAAGAATGAGCATTTTATTTATACTTTTAAAAGCCAAGGAAATGACCTGGATTGTTGACCTGCTAGAAGCAGTGTGAACTGGACTTTGACCAGATATCTTTGTGTTGCCTGGACCCCACACGAACCAACGCTAGCATGTTTTTTATAATGCTTCAGATCTCTACAGGCAATGTCAACTTGACTCTGTGCTCAGCAGTCCTCCAAATTTATATGTATCCCCCTATTCACAGTGTCCACATATCATAGCAAACGTCCCAATCTTTGGGGAAAAAATGCAAAAATAATTAAAAAATGCTACCATATTATAAACCAATCTTGGTATTTCAAGATCCTTTTTCTGTGCTGTTTTTCAATCACTGATTTCTGCTCTGAAAACACATTTAGTCCCAAAGGATCACAATATGGAGCATGTGATCTTAGCTTTCTTTTTCTTTCTCCCTAATTATTTTGGTTACATGTATTAAGCAATACCCATGTTGGATTCCTAGCTCTTAATTCTAGACTTTGATTAACTGACTCCATAGCTCTTGGAAGTTCAGGGTTCCCTTACACCTCTCAGCCTATCTACTTTCTGACATTTAGGTACGACTCCCTAATCCCTATTTTTATGGTACAATATCCTCCCCATTGTTACTGGGGAACCAAGTTCTGTAACAGAAACTATTATGCCCATAAGAGATACTTTTACCTTCTCACCATGAATACTTACATGTGGATGTTTCAGCAGCTTTGGTAAAAATTGCCAAAAACTACAATATAACCCAAATACTTCTCAAATGAATATTCAAGCTGTGATGCATCCATATAATAGAATGCTGCTCAGTAATAAAAGAGAAAGGAATGCTGATCTCCACAAGAACACAGACAAATCTCAACTCCATCATGCTAAATGGAAGCCAGATTCAAAAACTTAGGTAAGATGTGATTCTCTTTATATAACATGGCAAAAGTAAAATCATAAAGACAAAGAAAATTTCAGTGGTTAACTGGTTAACAGGGGCAGAAGGTGGGTTTGGCTATAATGGGACAATAGAAGAAAGTTTCTTTAGAATTACGAACTTCTGGTAGAAAGAATATGATTCTACATTTGTCAAAACATTTAATAGACACCAAAAGAGTTGATTTACTGTATATAAATTAGAAACAAGTTAATTTTATGAATAATAAACATACATAGAACATACAGATTGATTCTCCTTTGCAAGGAGATAAACCTCCCACTTTATGAAACAGCTCATTCCCTTAATGCTGATTACTGCATTTTTAAAAAAACTACTATTTTAAATAAATAGAATTTTCAACTATTAATATTATAAATATAATGTTAGAGAATGTCAACATTTAAATCTCTTTTCTCTTCAGCATTTTTTAAAAATGGTAGATCATCAGTGAATAAAGCAAACTACTCATGCAGCTCTGTAATGATCCTCTTTTAATTACTTTGACTATTTTCTACAGGGCATTATTTCTTAAAATCTAAAAGATCACCAATATTTTTTGAACTAAACACATTTAACAAGATAATTATCTTTATAGCTTAGTTTTTATTCTTTTATATTCATGCTTTCTTCTCAAAAATCTCAATACTTAGGCAATCTTCTACATCTAATTAAACCAATTATCACTATTTGTTTTTAAGGTAACTTCATGTTCTACTAAGACTACTAAATGTTTTTATAGACTGTCTCTGCTCCTATGTTTTAAGCTTTTGTTTTTCTTAACCCTTTATATACTTTGAGGGATGAAATAGGAACTGTGTACATTCCTTTTAAATCACTATCATAGATCAAAGCCCTTGAATCTTGCCCCTGCCCATTATGTCCTAACAGCTTCTGGGGTATGAGAGTATAAAAACCAAGAGATGTTAACTTAAAAGCTCAAAACTAGGAAACATGCTGGGCAGAGAACATATGACAAGTACTCAGCAAAGTGGTTTAGTCCTGTCCAAGTAAAGTCACTTAAAGAAGAATAAGTGATTGATTTCATTTTGCTTAAATTGCTAGGCTCTCCAACAAATTTAACTTTAACTTAATTTTTTCATTATTATTCTTTTCTAAACAGTACCTAGGAAGAAGTTTCTATTTCCAGATATTTATTTCTAAAGTAAACACATTGCATATGATATACAGGTGTACATCAAATATCAAACTCCTGTGTATATGAGAAAAGGAGGATTTGGTTTTGTCTCTGACTTTTAACAAAACAATTATTTTGTTAGAATTTTTTGTTCACTAAATAGTACATTATTGAAATAGTAACTTCAGCTATGGTCTTCAAATCCTTCCTACCACTCACCTAGCCTAACCAGGAATTTTGACCGCGTGAAGATTGGGGAAGAAAGGGGAAAGGGAAGAAATTAAAAGAGTCAAGGTAACAAAAAGAAAAATCCTGATAAGCAATACAATGTAGTCTACGATAATGATGAAATGAGCATGGACTGAAATGATTATGAGTGATACTAGTTTTTAATAAAATTTCATATTTCAAAAATATCTTTACATAATTACTTTACCTGATACTTGGAGACTCTTCTGAAGTAGATGGGTCAAGTAAAATTATCAGCTTTTGTCTGTGATAAAAGTGAGCCTCAAAGTAATATATCTATTTGGTGGGACACTCACTACTACTGGAATCTGTATGTCATCTTTCGAGGCCTCATCAACTTGGACAGTGTTCAGTAGACTATAAACAAACACAAACTAGAAGTTAATCACTTTCTTATCATTTTCCATGTATATTTCAGTTGTTTCTCCTTACCTAAAACAAACCAATGTTCTTAATAATAGCAATAATCCAGAGTAAGGAAATTTCTTCAAGATCCCTTCTGTACTTCTTATCTCTGTTAATGGCCAAGATGTGATATTTATGATTACATATTCTCTACCTCTCCATTTTATATTTTATTCTCCTAAAGTATTTACTGTTAAAGTGCTTGATGTTCAGTTTTTATCTTATCACATTCAGCAATTCTCTCTACGACAAAGACTGGTAAGCAAAAATTATTCTTGATATTTTTTTTGAACCTCATAGCAAAGTCAGTATTGACTTTGTGTTCTGATGATGTAATGAAATTTTAGTGGAATAAAATAATAATGATAAAATGTCTGAAGCCCCTATGTCAGAAGCAATCAACCTTTAATTTTAAGATGAGTCATTAGCTCATTATGAGCAGACTTCTACAGAGCTAGTCTTCTATTTATTCAGTTTTATGAAGCCCTTTTTTGATGATTGTCTGGTCTTCATTCCTGGATGTCATATAGGACCTTTATGTGAGATAATGAAAAATAAGTTCTGGGTCAATGAAAATGTAAAAAATTCCCATTGCATCATACTTCTGAGGAAATAACACTATTGATCCTTATATAATCTCTTCAAAAGCAGTAAAAATGATAGACTGTTTTGTCTTGTTGATATCCCAGAAGTCGACCTTACCAGACTGACTTGCAGAATTGGCTTAGTGATTAATTTGCTTCAACACTTTTGGACAAAAATATATGAAAATGGAATATAAAAACAGAGGCCTTCTAATGATATAATTGGATTTTTTCTTACTGAGATACTTCAATATGCAAAAATAGTAAGCCTGTAATTTTTGTGAAACAAAAAATGTTTCCAAAGCAGGATATGTTTGTATTCAAAGTGACCTTTCCATATTGAAAGCACAGCTGGAGCACCAAATGGTTTAAATCTGTACCATAATTCCTTGATTCAGTTAATGGTTCTCTTCCTGTAGCTCTTATTATACATTTTTTTTATTTTAACATATATTCATTGATAGAGATAGATAGTGATAGCGACAGACTTATCACCCAAAGGACAGTGAAATCCTTAGCAGGCTTTATTACTATTTTGGTGGCAGTAATAGATAATTGAGTGTCTACATATAGTTACAATTACTACAGTTAAAATTGACTTCAATTGCTTTGAAAGAATTCATGGATGAATTATAAATTAAATAATTTGATTGTAAAAATTAAATTAGAACCAATAAAAATTTTCTTTCCACAGATTATAGCATAAGCATTAGAGATGATTCTAAATACAACAACTCTTGGTTTCAAAACCCAGGAGGACCCAAAATAAAGTATCTACATGCCTATGTTTCTACTATTAACTATCTACAAACACAAATAGATGATATGTATGCATATCTTATACATTTGAAAAAAACAGGTGATATTCTGAGTTTTATTTTTTTAACTAAGAAAAAATGAGTCAGAACACTATTTTTTACACCCTTCTTAAATTCATGACAACCATTTTAACATTGAATGCACTCCAATTGTGAAAAAAGATTGAAAATGAATAAATTTCAACTGTAAGCAATGTAGATAAAAACTATATTATGCAAGAGATACTTCTTTAACATTTTTAGTAAATAATGCAAATTAGGAACAAATATTCAAGTTTTCTACTAGTAATAAAAATACTATTTAAGTAAAAATATTTTTTGCCAGTTTGATTCACATTTGTTCATGCACGGAGTGTTTTTACACACTGTTCCACCTAAATAATGTGTGCTAATTAGTCTACATTTTGCTTTTCAAATCCTCCCCCCAGAAAAACATTTATCAACATCAGTAACACCTTTTTCTAATGACAGAAGAAAAAGACCCGTTGGAATAATTTAATAACTATCACAGAGCCCAAAAGCACCCTTTTCCTAAACAATTTCTTAGGTCCAGTTTAAATTTTTCTTTATAGTGCTCAGTGTACCTCAGACAAAGCCATGGACCCAGGTTTGAGATTTAAAACTGAAAAGAAAAAAATATCTTTATAGTCGATAATTGCTTATATTAAAATAAGGAGTCTATATGTTAAAAACCAAAATGAAAGCATCAAAAAAATTATGTCATTATATCATGTGACTTTATTTAGCCACTGTGATTCTTTGAATCATGATTCTAATATGTGTCCTTCAAGACTAAAAGCTGAAGTTTCTGTTGCATTATGAAATGCAGTAAACTTGCACAATGGGATTGAAAATCATTTTCTAACTGTGCTCACAAACGAACAAAAGAGCTTCCACAATCTCCAAGGTAATTACATATCATAGCCCAAACAAGAGGATCATCTCATAATAGATTCATAAGCAAGCCAAGATGCAAGTTTGTTTTAAAACAAATGATTTTTTTAAAGTAACTCTTTCCATGTCAATATGTGTTAATGCCCAAAACTATGAAATTCAACATATTCTGAATTTAATTATTTATCAAGACAATTTGACTTTACAAGAGCCTGGAGTTTAAACAGGAGAGTTAGCTGTCTTCCATTCAGATGTCTGTTTTGGGACTGTTGACTACATAAAACATCATCTTTTTATTTCCAGTAATGGACTAAAATTGGTAAAAACTAAAATAATATTAAAACACTTAAACTTGTCTGATATAGTCTCCGTCGTATATAGAAAGGAATGAGGAAAAATAGTTCCTGAGGGAGAATGCACCCTATGCAAAATAGGTCTCCTCAGGTAATCAAATTCTGCTTTTGAGCCTAGGATATAGAAACCAAGTGTTGATTCTCTGATCAGCATGCAATTAGTGCAGAGACACCACTCCTTCCCCCTACCAAACAACAAAAATATTTCCTTCTGAGCATTAGTACCACAATGCAGACCAGTTAATATTTTAAAAGCTAGATAACCAGGCACATTTCTTGACTCTAACTGAATATTATACTGAAAAGAGTATCATTCCTCATAGCAAAAGGAGACATTTTGATCTGTATAAATAAACAGATGTGACCATCTTGCAGGAATCACTGATAATGACTTGTCCTGCTCTGTCCTGCAAAAGAGACCAAGATGATGAAGGAATATGAGAACATTCAGTCACTGTTTGTAGTCTTACATAATGAGGACATGATTTCCTAAAGGTTATCTCACGTGAACAGGGTAAGGACTGGTTCAGTGATCAGATAAGTAACCAAGAGAACCTCAGGGTCATATTTAGGGTTTTATTTTTCAAAAGACAATTTTATTCTCATTTAGTAGGGAGAGCTTTATAGATATCTGATTAATAATAATTACCATAACATATTCTAGTGTTTTAAGTCTAATTAAATGGTAGTTATTATGTTCTAGCCATTCTATTGACTCTTTTGCATTTAATGCATCTTTCAATCTTCAAATCCATTCCACTTAGTAGATGGTCTAATTGGCATCCCAAGATATTGACTTGACCAAGTCCACACATTTGATAACTAGTAGAATCATGGTTACACACCAAGAAATCTGATTGTAGAAATCGACCTTTTTTTTTTTTTTTTTTAAAGGAAAAACACAGGCAGGAATAAAGGTGAGTGAGTAGTCACACAAAAAGGAAAAGAGATGAGGAAGAAGCATTTCTATTTTCTTTAGTTGTTCATCTTATTTACTTAACCGGTCCCTGGTTCAAGACCTTAGGACATAAGTGGACTGTGCCTCTGGTGAACCCACTAGGCTGCCGTTGTGTGCTAGAACTCTACTCTTAAATAAATCAATCCCCTAGTACTGGATACCAGAGAAAATGGAAATTTATTGTGGAGATGAGGCTAACAAGAGCTGGGAGATTTGGGTTTCAACTTACACCCTCCTATTTACTTAAGCTTGCTTCAATAGGATTTAACTTATGAAACATGATTTCTTGTATCTTCCCAACTAAAAGTTTAGTCATTTCTATCAGTAGAGCTTAGAAAACAAATCTCTTTTTTGATATATAATCATCTGTTTTCAGCATCTAAAACTTATTATCAGAAACATACTTACTGCCAGACAGACAAATGTCATTATTTTTTATCTCAATGCCTTAGGGCATGATAGACTTTTTGATTGTTATTATTTTTTATTGTATTTATTTCTAGAATTTTCTGCTTCTTTGAGGTTACTATCCTTGTCATTAGCTAGAAGCTACGATGAATTTTGCTTTCAAACCTCTGTGTTTTTTCCTTTGCATGCAAATATATTGCTTTCCAGTGATAATACAATCTGCTCACATTTTTATTGGAAGAAACATACATATTAACACTTTGTTCTCTTGGAAGATCATAATCTAAGTTTTATATAGCAAACACTTCAACTAAATTATTGGTTTGAGAGAACTATTTTAAATTGTGACGAAAAATACTTAACAATGCTTTTGTCAGATTAATGAGCCATAGCTTTGTTTTGATTCATGGACACATAGCTGTGCTTTGATTCACATATAAATTATTTTTTAAAACAGGAGTATTTTTAAACTTCAAGTGTATATTCAGGATGAACATAAACATGTAGAATCTTCCAACATATCTACTATCTTTAAGTAAAGGTTTAAAAGTAAAAGTTGGTCTATTTCCTTCACTGCTCCTAAAATTTTGCTACATGAATGATTACATAGAAAAGGTTTACAATCAGCTAAACAATAAAACATATAAAACAAAAACCTATGCTCTGTATATTAGTGGAAGTAAATTGACAATTATTAGGACATATAAAATGATCTTTTGTAGAGCGGAGGCAATTAATTACTACTGTAATTAAGAAAAGTCAACCAGGTTTAAGAGAATTAAACAAAATCTTTATAAACTCTGCTTTTTTTGTATTAACAAACCAGCTGAAAGATGAACAAATTCACTGCTGGTCCTGACATATTTAAAATATCCCAAGTTGATATTTCAAGAATTATATTTAAAAAACAAAATTTTAAGGGGATTTAGAAAACAAAATCTTTTGAAAACTTTCATTAAGTCTATCTTTAAAGTCTGAAACCTGTTTATATATGAGATTACTTTGTCAATATCCACTGACTTTCAAGACTAGATAAAAGGGGAACTTGTAGTTTATAGAACTGAATCCAACATCATCTCTTATATGATGTATTTTAGAGTCATCAAGTAGGAACAATTCATTACAGTGTTATCCACTACTGACAATAATGGAAACAACCAAAGTGTCCATTAATAGATGACTGGTATGTATACCAATTAAGATGTGGTATTTATACACAATGAGACTATTCAGTTACTAAAAAAAGAAAATCCTGTCATTTGCAACAACGTAGATGAATCTAGGGGAAGGAGACAGTGAAATAAATGAGATGGAAAAACACAAACTGTAAATTTCACTCATTTTTCGAAAAGAAAGAAACAAAATGAATGAATAGATGAAAGCAAAAACACCCAGACTACTGAAAAAAAAGAAGTTAATGGAGGGGATAGAGAATGGCTAAGTTGGATAAAAGGTGTCAATTGCATGGTGAAAGAAACTAGATTTTGGTGATGAACATCATTTGGTATATACATATGTTAAAAGCAAATATCTCTACATCAGAAACCTACATAATGTTATAAACCAATGTTACTTAAATTTTTTTTTTAAAAGACAAACACTTCAAGGCATAAAATAAATAATAAAATTGTGTAGAACAACCTTCTATTAATGATATATGGGAGGACAAAAGCCCAGAAAAGCAAGTATAGGATCTCTTCTAAGTGATTTCCAACTCAGAAGGAAGTATTAGAGAAGTTGAGCGGCTAAAACCTGTCCACAGTTCTGTCGTGCTAGAGGGTAGACGGAGTTCAAAGATGGTCTTACCTGGTGAATGCATGATGATTTGCAATAAGTATGATGACTGAATAGATGGAATTCACGAAACTGAGGATCAGATTTAAATCTACTCGATCTCTGATTAAGTTGAGCCTCAATTACTAATTGTCTCGGAGTGCACGCCGGACACAAATAGGCATTATTTTAAGAAGATTTAACTTCATATAAAACTTGTACAAAAACAAAACAAAACAAAAACAGGACAAACAAGCAAAACCAACCTACCTGAAGAGAATCAATAGAATGAATAGGCATAAATACAAACTCTTAGATAAAGCTGTCATATATAGCAAATATAAGCGAAAGCTACCCGTTTCACCCTGTTAAATGTGAAATTCAGATAAACACTGAATACCCCATCTAGTATTTGGAACATACCTATACAAAGAAACCCCCAAACATTCATTGTTGATTTAAAAGTCCATTTGATGTTTATCTGGAATTCGACTTCCTCTAGGCATTCTGCATTTTATTTGACCAACTTACCCACATGGGAACCAATTATTTGACTTCCCAGAACAAAATTTTATAATAACTATGTTAAGAATGTTTAAGAAGTTAAAGGGTAACAGTCAAGAGAAAAAAGATCCCCTTAAATTCACTAACTAAAGGATTTAGCAACAGATGCCAAGAAAACAAGTACTGTCAGCAGACAAGACACAATATCATTGCAGAGACCTGTGAACAGCACAATGATGTCCATAGTTGCAAGAGCCTCTTCATCCCCACCACAAAAACCCAGGAAGAATTACTCCTCATATTCCTTGTTTCTATCTCTAAATATGCTGAGCTTTTACTTAAACTAAAGTTCCCCGGGAACTTATGTAAACAACCTCATGTGCTTTATTTTAGAGTAGATTGAACACGGGAAGTAAAATGAAATCATTTCAGAAAAAAAAGGGAAGGATTTGGACAAATGGAAGTTTCTTTACTCTGCAGCAGGACAGGCATCTGTAAGGAAGACCACTGAATCACAGAGTTCATCTCCCAGACACATTTCTAGTGTTAACTCTTAGTTTGCTTTTTTCTCCCAACTCTTCAACCTCATTGTTATATTTCCAGACCTCTGGTTCCAGGTTTCCCACAAGAAAGAATTCAAGCAAGGCAGAAATTTGCAAAAGATTTATTGTTGAAAATTTATTATGAGAAATGCCAGACACTCTCAGGAGAGGGGAGTGGGTCAAGCAATTTAATTAAAGTAACAATACCACCTCAGACTTGAGGGTGGGGTGGACCAAACTAAATTCAACACAGAGTGTCTTCCTTCCCAGGCTTGTATCTCCCATTTGTCCTTCCTTAGACTTCCCCCAACCCCCTGCCCACTTCTGCTCCTTCCCTTTATGTTGACTGACAGCTAGAGTTATATAGGTACACTTTTACTGCACATGTTCTTTCCTATGACCGTTATGGCAGAGCCTCCAGATGGCAAGAAGACTGACAGTGGAGCACTCACGTGGAGAAAATAAACTTTATTGTAAGCACCGGTGTTGGCCCAGGGATATTATTACCCAAAGATGAGCAACGGAGGGTCTAGGGGAGCTCCTTTTGTACTCTGAAGTAATGATTCATCTCCTTGACTATGTGTGGTTTCTACTTGCAACTCTTGTCAGTTATGTATAGCTGCAGAGTAGGGAGATGATGCTCATTTGTCCTTGGTCATGATAACAGGGCATAACTGCAATCTCCGTGGAACAGGATGTAGCTACAGCCTCCATAGTATCATGGAAAATTCCTGGCAGACTAACTTTTGCACTGAGGTCAGGCAAAAGGTCTTCTACCACATGACAACCTAACTAAAATCCAAGAGAGGGGTGGGGATGACACAGCAATACTTTCTATGCTAATTGCCTTTATAGGTCACTTTAGGTTATATTTTTTCAGCTCTGCACATGCTTAGGTGTTTGGGAAAGTCCCAGGGCTTTTAAAGTGTCTCTGACCTTGAGTAATCCGGGGAGGGCCATACTTCTCTTTTTAGAGCCACTGACCTTGAGAGAGTTTTCCTTAATAGAACAGCTTCAGACTATTAGTAACTCCTACCCAGTGTTCATGACTAACTAGCTACCTAACAACTCTACTCTTAGTTCTCATAATTTTTTCCACTGTATCCATTTCTTTTGTACTTCACCACTGTGAAGATATTCTTTGATTCTACATTTTTGCAAGATGTGACACTGAGTTGTGAGCTACCTATGCCTATGTCTAAATGCCTTGTGTGATAAATTGAATCTACACAGTTCCAATACTTTCTTCCTTATACCAGAATAGATACCTTGTTAAGACTTACCTTGAAGTCAGCTTGAAGAGAAAATCCAAATAATTTCCTTCAATGAATATATTAACACCCTCTTCTACCTGAGATTCCTGCCAATACCTATGAAAAAAAGGCAGATATTCATTTCAAAAGCCCTGCTTAGAAATAAAGCTATCTTTGTCCTAGAACTACCTGAATAATTTCTATTCCTCTCTCAGACATAATTTAGAAGAAAAAGTACAAAATAAATTAGCTAAAAGTTATACTATTTTTCCTCATCACTGATATTTCACAGATGGTATAAGATATATTCCAAGCCTTTACAAAAAGCTACAGTTATAAATATACAACAAAAACATTATTAATCCTATATATTTTCCCTTTAGATCTTTTGTTCTTTGAATATTATCTACTGATGATAGTAGAAATCTAAACATTGGAAGAGCTACAAAATCAGTGAAAATTTAGTAACAATAAAGCACCATAAAAGGGTAACATATAAATATATGATATAATATATGGATATGTAAGAAAAAGGAAATTTTCTTATAGCATTACACTTAAAATTTTTTTACTGTTCTGTACTTCAGTTATTATTTGTTAATATGTTTGCATACCATCTCCACTACTTATGGAGAAATAAGAAAAAAAATATTTATATTTTTTAAAACTCATAATAACTATATTACATTACTTAATTATAAGTATATTTAAAAAACATAACTTTACAGCTTATAAATCTCTTTTCCCCTGACAAAACTTTTAGGAGGTATATTGACATATATGATCACTGAAATTTTAGAAGCCGAAGCTGTAAGAGTTCTAGTTATTAGTTCAAGATCATACTCTAATTTAGAAAGGGAGGTGGATTGGGTAGAAGTCTTGAAAGTTAAGCACAGATCTCTTTTTATTCTAGTATACTGCTTCTGAAATGTCTTCATTTTCGTATTTTATAAGGTTTTCTGGTGGCATCTGATAGTAGATTTGGTATGTTTGATGTTGATCTTATTTAAAAAAGGAAGTAATAAAAATTGGAATATATTTTATTAGCTGCTTACAATATTCCTGCAATGTTTTGAGTACTTTACATATATCATCTGAGTTAATCATTCTAAAATGCTATGCAGTAGGTACTAGTACTAAATCCCTCTTCTGAAGGAGACCCTGAGTCTAAGAAAACTCCAGGGCTAGTAAGCAGAGTGCTGACTGGGGTCACAGAGCACAGACTTAACTTGATTGGAACAACTGGTCTCCAATGGAGACCACACACCTGGCTTATTTGTTCTCTATCTCCTACATCTTTTTTGTGACAATGTTGAAGGGGCAGTTTGACTCTACTTTTCATCACAGCACACTTTTTTTCCATGCCTAAGATACATTCTGTAAAGTTCAAATGATCATTATTCTCCAAAAGAATATCAGGGAGGAAACTGACTGTGATAATCAACTTGCCTGTTGGTTTTTTTGTTTGGGAGTCATGCCTGAAGGATAACAACCAGCCGTATGCTGTCATGATAACAGGAATCTTGGCTTCTTTGTATTTAACCAGGAACTCAACACTTTTGCTGCCTACAAAACCTTAAACATGCGGACCTCTCTAATTCCTATATTGTTATAAAGGAATCTACACACACATGTTGTCCCATCTTCAGCATTCTTCTTCAATATTCCTGTGCCTTAGTGCCTAAGCTATAGAAGGGTACATTTCTCAATATTTCTGAAAACAAAATTGTTCTTAGCATACTATTTCTACCCATCCATTTAAATGAGAATTGCTTATATTCTCAAAAAAGAGAAAATCAGAGTCAATATTGCTCTGAGTCACCATTTCCACTCCTCTAAAACTCAACATTCAAGGCAATTTAAGAACGACACATAATTGACATTTAATGAGAACTTAAGACCTTCCCAATCTCTTTTATATATTTTACATGTATTTGTACAGTAAGCTCTCAAAATATCTATGAAACAAGATTATTAATATTGCTGTTTGAACAGATTTTACATGTCTTATATCATACAGCCAGGAAGGGATCTTTAAACCCTAATTATTAACCTCTATGCTGCTCATCTTCATTTGGTCTCTAAAACAAGCTTTAAAATGTCAAGAATTTTCTTGTATTTCAATACTAATTGCCTTTCTTTCTTATTTAGTAAATATTATCTTCTTTTCTCTTCCTTCCATTTTCTATCATGCCTTATGTTTTTAAGGAGCAGGAGCCTTGTTCTTGTCATTCATTCCTTTAAAGGGACAAGCAAGCAAATGTAAATAAGAACACATTTTATATGCTACCTAGTTTCTACTTGGATCTGGTAATCTTTTCTTATGAAGGAAATAAACTACATATGAAAAGAATAATGGAATATAAGAGCCATTAAAAAAAGGCTTTTTAAATAAGATCCTTAAAAGGAAAAGATTTCTAAAAGTTCAGTTGTAACAAATCTCCATTTTCCGATGGTCATAATATGGCATGGCTGTTCACTAGGTCATGTGCAGTAAATGAAATAAAGTCCACAGTCTTAGCTCAATATGAGTATAATTACTACACTTCAGCTATTGAACCTGCCTTTAATGTCAGAGCTCATTTTTACTACACACGTGTTTAGGTTTTTTACTCTCTAATACAAGCTAAATAATTTTTGGGAATGTGTTAATATTGTCTACATAAGCAATAACTTTGTAGCTAGGTTACAGAAATGTAGGTTGTTATCTCAACACCACAAAATTATTTATTAAGAAATAACTATTGGAAATATGCATATAAACTTAGAGAAATAATCTAGTGGAAGAGAACATTTGTAACTTTTCTATTAGAAATTCAATATAAAATATTAAGCACTTGCCATCAAATCTATGTGCCAACATTGCCTGATGACCCCAAAGGGCTTCCAAGGTGACACTTTGATATGTTGCTTTTTAAAAATAATTCTTCTTTTTAAAGCATGCAATTCCCATTAACAGCAAACCATAGCTAAAACTCAAAGAGAAGCCTGAAAAGCATTTCACGTTTTATGCAAATTACTGAAATTTTGAAATTGTCATTGTGCATGTAACTGAAAATTATACTAGTTATGCAATATTTGAAATATTGTCCACCATATTTATCAATAATATTGCCTCCTTACTACTCAAGTCATTCTCAACTACTTGCTAATGATTTATTGAGAATTTACTATGTGCAAGGCGTGATCCTAGATTCTCAAAATAAAACTATTTGTAGACAACCTACAGATTATATTTTAATGAAGGAAGCTTAAGAATAAACAAAGCATCAAATAGAAATTCAAAATGCATTCCAGATGATTATAAATACTTGTGCAGAAAATACAAATGAGTGGTGTGTTAAAAAGAAAGTGAAGGGGAACTATAAACTGTCTGAACTATATGAACTCAGAAACTCTCTGAGGAAGTATGGCAAACATCCTTAGTTGCCAACATAACAGTCATTTCTCGATATTTTCTTTCCTAAAAGAATAGTGATTGTATTCATCTATTCATTCTTGAATATGCTTGGATTGACTGAAGGCATCATAACCTTGAAAAGAAAGTAAGGAGAATAAACAAATTAACTGCCTTGATATGACTGAACTTTTTCATAAAGTAGCATTGCAATTGTCTTTCTTCCAGAATTCTTGTAAGTGAAATAACTAAGCCCATTATAAAATTACTTTTAGGTGCATCCTTCATTTACTGTCATATAAACATTCCAATGGATACAGAAATAGCAGTTAAGCTGAGGTATGGATGTCAAAGAAGAGCCAAGTTGTAATGATGTCAGCTATAACATAGTGAGAAAGAAGCAATTTCCAGACAGAGAAATCAGCTGGTCCAAATAGCATACGGCTGGAATGAGTCTTCTGCAAAAGGACATAGTGTATCCGGGGCTTAATAGGAAGGATGAGAGTAAACAAAGAGGAATTTAGAGTTATAGTGGTATCGAATTGTGTAGGACTTTGTTAGGATAAGGTGTTGGACTTTATTCTTAAGTTATGGAAGCCATTAAAGTGTTCTAATCTACAGAGTGACATTCTCTGATTAACATTTTAAAGAAATCACACTGTTTCCTATGTGTGGAAAGGAGAGAAACAAAAGTGAAAACAAGGTGACCCATTAATAGGGAATTGTAGAAGTCTAGGGAATAGATTATAGTGACATAGATTTGATAACAGTAGAGAAGAACAGAAGTGAATAGATTCAATGTATATTTGACTGAATTTTTAAGACCTAATAAGGAATTGGATATATTAGTAAAAGAGAAGAATAAAAGATGGTTCTAGTTGTTGGCCAGTTATAAAATAGGCTTAAATATGTAAGACAAATATGCACATATTTCTGAAAATATGTAACTAGCATGATAAAAATTATATAGAATTTAAACTTTTTGCTCATATAAAAACAGCTGCTCTTAAATATCTGCTATAAATTAGATTTGGTACCACTGGCTGGAGATTAAAATATACATATGAGATATAGCCTCTACCTGGAAGATACTCATGACCTTGAGATATAATTATGTAAATATAGGGAACAGGGAAAATTTCCTGCCTCCCTCCAAAGTTCTCATTGGGTTGGTCAGGGAAACAAATTAAGATCAGACAGGGTTACTGAGAGAAAAAAAACAAATTTAATTTACATAGCTATAAATTCTTGAATAAATGGGGAAGACCAAAGACTTAAATTCCTTGCTAAAGAATGAGAGGGGTACTTGGGGTGTCAAAAAGAGAGAAGATCTTCACATGAAGGAATGACTTTATAAGACAAGACCTTCCCTCTTGATATTTACCCTGCCTTAAAATAATTTTCTCTGAAAAAAAAATACAATACACACACACACACATACACATAAGTGTTGTTTCTGGAGAGGACTCTAAATCTGGGTAATCTTCATTCTCTAAGGTAATGGCAACGGCTTTTTGTGACACATGCGGGGCCTTGAGTTCTACATACCAAAGTGACACATATTGAACAGAAAAGCCCACTCTGGACTTGTTGGAAAGGATCTGTTTGAACATTCTGGGGGAACTGATCCCATATAAATAACTACTTTTAAATTCAATGCATTTTCTAAGAGAAATTTGTATAAGAAGCTATAGGTACCAAACAGAGAAGCTGCATATTCTAGGTATCTTTACCTCAATAACTGGATTAGGAAGCAACTTAGAGTAGGACATGTTTCTTTGGCTACTTTGCTGTACCATAGTACTAAGTTTAAGGCATATAATGCTAATCCAAAATGCTCACAGAAATTTCGATTTTCAGATCTGTATATTTAATCAACATGCAATTTTCAGTAGAGGCACAAAGGCAAATTATGAGTAAAAAATTCTAAGAGATTGTTATTTTGCAAAGATCAAAATAAATATCTAGCTAAGAATAGCCCCTTTTTCTGTAGGTGTTATCTGGCACAATTCTGCCATAAAACAAGGCAAATATTACATTAATAATCAGAATATTAAGTTAAAAGATATATGTTTTAGGTATAAGGATACAGTCTATTTTAACTTTAATTCTTCTTAAGTATAACATTTTTTCTTTGACAGCATTATATATTTGAGTTTTACTATTAATCTAATTTGGATTAAATGAAGTTGTTCAAGACAGTATCTCCACACCCCAGCAAGAGCAGGATAATCAGTGCAGCTGTCCTTCAAAATAAGAATGCAGCCAAGTTTGCAAATACCTTCTCTGTGCTGAGGTAGGACACACAAGTGACCTGATCCTCTGGCCAAATGGCAATTGCCATGTTGGTGGGTTTACTGATAATTTTCCTTTTTCTGGAAGGAAATCAAAGAACATTCTTGCTGTTTAACAATCTTTCTCTCTCTCTCCTCTACACACACACACACACACACACACACACACACACACACACACACACACACACA